>PVKH010006226.1:0-21270 GCA_004027955.1 Chaetophractus vellerosus
ATGTTAGGGAACAAACTCTAGTAAAAACAAAAACAGAGTATCATTCAATACTGCTTCTTGATCATTCTATCTTCAATTATATTTTCTTAGATTAAAAAATATGGTTGTTCTTCGGTAGATTTTACATGAGGATCCTTGTAGTTATCAGGATATTCTACTGTTCTTTGCTGCATATCTGACTCACCCACTAAACAGACTCCAGGAGGACTAGGCCTGTGAGAATATGCTGCTCTACCTCTCCCCTATGATCCCTTGTTCTCCACCTCTGTTCACCCACTGCTGTGATTGAAACAGGGAGAGTAAGGGGAATAAATTACAGAGAGGCACAATTGTGATTCATTTCTCATTTTAACTCCCTTCACGTCAGCCCGGCCTCTGCTGATTTACAGGGAGAAAGACCTGGGTTCAGAGCAAAGGTGAGAACCTTAGCCACATCTAAATTAAAAATTGAATTAAAAAGTCTGACCAAAGCCATAAAATGTTACAGCATTAGAGGCTGTGAATTAAGGAGCATTTGGCATTGGATGCTTCACTGGTTAAGAATGAAGGGACGTTAAAAAATAAAAAGGAATGTAGGCAATAGGTGAGGGTTAATATGACTTGATTATTTGCATCATAAAACTTTCAGAAACTGGGAAAGTAAGCCATAGAATTGTTTCTAAAATATTCTGAATTTAATGTCTTTTGCCAACATTCCCAGATTCCTTGGAAATATGATTCCCTCCCACACTAATGAAGGAAGAGAACATAGTGCACACAATAATATTTTCCTTTAAATATGTGCACTAATGATACAAATATAACTTTAAATAGAATGATCCTGGCTTGTTGAAATATGGCATTATTGTTACTAATTAATGGATAGTTCTGTTCAACTTTAATGCAAGGTAACGATAGAGCACTAAAAAGTCTTGAATGATGATAAATTGCAATAAGGTGTACTGAATAATTTATTTTATAAATCAAATTCATATGTATGAAGTATGTTATAGAAGGCTTTACCTTTCAACAATGATAAAGTATATTCATTTTTCACATGAGGTTTAACACTAGAATTATTTTATTTGAAAATTTGGGGTTCATAGAAATATGAACTTGTCTGTTCTTCATGTTTTTGCTTGCTTCTTTGCCAGTATATATGTAAGAGCTCAGACATGTTTGTATAGACAAAAAAGAGATAGTACAGCTATGCAGATAAAACTGTACCATGTCTCTGCAGCCATTTTACAAAATATTTTAGAGGAAAGAACACCTTCCTTCCTTCTGAATTATAAAGAACAAAACTAAATCTATGAAAAGAACTTAAGAAGGTTCTGTATTCAGAATTTGAACTTCAGTTCATGGTAGAAAAAGTGATCAAGAAACAACAGAAAACATGTAAATGACGTTGGCAAAATTATTAAACTTTACCAGGATATGAACATTTACCTTAAGCGCTCCCAGTTATTCCCACCTATTTTTATTGAGGAGTTAGATATGAATAACTGAATCTCACTCTATTTTTTTAAAAGCTTACTTGAACTTGTCTCCACTATTACATAGAAGTCCCCTTCTCTTCAAGTATATAAAAGTTTGCCTAAGTCATAAACCTAGTTTGAATTCCTCACTGTCCTTTTCTATTTATCACATACAATTAATCATAGAGATAGCAGAATTTATCACCAAATCCTGTTTACTCTTTTCCTCTCCATCCTCCAGTGTAGTACAAGCCATCATCTTTTTCTCATGAATTAATATAACGCCCTTCACACTGGTCTCTGCCCTTCTATGGGCCACTCTGAATAATTCTGTTCAGTTACTTATTGTCATCATTTAATGACATAATTCGGATCACATATATTCCTCTGCTTAAAATCTTTCTGTGAGTTCCACATTTTCCTCACAGGCAAGTGGAAACTACTGATTGTGGCATATAAAATTCAGTTCTGCTCCTGCTCTTCTCGAGCCTCGTCACTCACTATATGCCTTTTGCATGTGGACCCTCTATGCCTCTCCTCCTCCAATGCCTTCTCTTTCACCTGCTTCACTACTACTCCTTTTTTACAGATCAGTTTAGATGTTACCACCCCAGAAAGCATTCTCTAAATTCTTAGGGCATTAGCATCCCTCAAAGATACTATCATTGACCACTAGGCATAGCCAAATCATAGCATATACCATAAGGAATTGTAATTGTTTGTTTGGTTAGGGTCCCCATTAGGTCGTTAGGCTTTTGAGAGTAAGGATTACTGCTTTCATTCACTTATTTTTGGCAGCTAACTCAGGTGAGCTACTTGTGTAAGTTATTAGTTGATTTGAATTGACTTAAATTGAAACTGAACTTAAAAAAATGATGGTCAATGATTTTTTCCCTGTGAAAGAAACTTCTATTATTAAACTTAAAGAATAACTGGTCAGTGGTGGGGAAAAAGTATTCCAGAAACAGAAACAGCATAGGAAATATTGCAAATAGATTCATTGTATATCTAAGTATAGAAACGAGTTTAGAATGCCTGGAATAGAGAACAGATTGAGGGATATAGAATGTTGAAAAAGTTGCATGCAGTTTTTTCCATAAAAAAACTAAAGTTATAAAAGATGGAAAAGATAAAGGTCAGTTTGAGCAGGTAAGGAGAACCCAGATGATAATTTTGGGGTTTATTTTGTGGAAATGTAAGAGTTTTGTATTTCATTTTGAGAAAGATTAGGTAACACTAAAACATTTTCACAGAGTAAGTAGTTGTTTCCTTAGAAGTTCTGTGAAAGAAAGTTTGGCAAGATTTAAGAGTGGTGGCAGGAAGACTAGTTAGAATTCCAGAGTCATTTATGAATGCCTCCTGACTTGAATGATAGATGTCAGTACCCTTTTTCTGCAGAATTGTAGAAATGACTCGTAGCTCAATTATTCTTCCCACTGGAATCCTGATTTTGTTCCTAAGAAATTTCTGAGGTTTAAAGCCACTGAAATAAAATTCGTACAGCATGGATATTACCAAGCTTTATTTCTTCTGTTTTTTTCCCCCTTAATTAGCACCACTTACTAATAGGTAGTGAAAGAGAGATATGAGTATATTTATCATATCTTTCTCATACTCTAAAAGTATGATTGAATTTTGATAGGGCAACACTGTTTTGTTTGAAACTCCTCCTAGTGATTATAGATTGTCTACTTTTCAGTCAAAGTGAGTAACTGACATGCATCAGTTTACTACAGTAACTCATCTGAAGCATTGCCTTTTTCTCCAAAGCTAGTGTTTGTCTTGCAGTGTCACAAGTGGTCACTTTAATTTTCCTTATGTCATCCTGAGATGTTATGAATTTCACATGCTCCCATATATTTGTTACTTTAATCAATTCTTAATCTTATATCAACCGTTTTTTTCAATGCAGAATTCTTCCACGTGACTCTTATTAACCCTTTGCTATAAGAGCGTTCATCCTCACTTGAAGGTTAAAAACAAAACTAAATTTCATTGTAAGACATTTGTCACAGTTATTTTAGATTATGAAAACTACATTTTAAAAATTATTCCAGTAAATAGACATTAGTAAAATTAATCACCACTCGAAAATATAGGGAATTAGGGAGTAACAAAGATCACACTTCTTATTTGAGAAGGCAGTGTGTTATATTGGCAACAATAGATATTTGCTTGAGTCTGCCAGCCTTGTGTTGAGATTCTTCTTAAAATTGCCAGTTGATTGATAGTAGGCTTAATAATTAATGGCTCTGGGATCAATTTTATCATTGGCAAAATCGTCATTGTAGTTCATATTACATGCAGTCTAAGAATGAGTATTCAATTAGGTAATATATATGAGTGCTTGGCATATAGGGAAGACCAATGTATTAACTTCTCTTTTTTTTCCCTTCATATCCATTGATGTGTTCTAACAGCTTTCTTGCTGTGTGAGTTTTCCTGTCACAGTATATTTTCAAACATTTCAAAGTTTTAAAGAAATTCTATTCTCCTTTTCCCTGATAGAATTCCCTCACCATTGAAAAGGATAATATTTTTAAAAAGATGTTACCTTTTTAAAGCTCTGTAAAAATTAATAGTGAAGATATAAACAAACACAAATAGTATAATTTTATTAATTTCATACAACATTAGCACAATCATGACTATTTGCCATGGCCATTTGTAATACCAAAAATAATTTGGACAATTCTAGATCACTTGCTTTGGTGTAAATATTCCCCCTCCCCCACAGCTATCAGAGAGCTTCATAATTAGTGGGCAATCAATATATGCTGATTTTTTTCATTTTGTTGGTTGTTTCAGAATTTTGTAAATTTGATTTGCTTTTTGACCATTTTTATTTAATAATTCTTTTTCTTACTATATAAGGTTAAATACGTCAAAGAAATTTTAAAATCAAATTGTGAGTCAAAATCTCTCCACAGGTTTCCAATAATGCTTTAATGTTACAAACAAAATGTCTGTTACTGGGAGGTATGGAATATTAATCTTAGGGTTAAATTGCATTACTTAATACTTTACAAAAATTGATAATTATCAATATTGTATTTCTGTGAGGTCTATAGATATTTATGCTGCAGTTTTACAAATAGGTAACCTATAGGATCATTCTATGACATTCTAAAGGCCACACAAAAGTCAGTGGAATAGAGCCAAGGTGGAATGTTATACAGTTTGATGTCAAATTGCAATGCACAGGGCAAAATCTAACTCAATCCATTAGCAACATTGCCTCAAATATAATGAAGCAAAACTCATTAAAAAGTGAAAATTTTGTTAAACTACTTCTTGTGTATCCCCTTTATTGGATAGGTAGATTTTCCATTGAACTCAACTGTCTGTATGACAAATTGAGCTTAATGATAGCACACTGAATAGTATTATCAAGGTAGAAGTCAAAAGTAACACTAAAGAAGAAAATAACACTATAATAATAGACAATAGCTCATGGGAGAGAGTGGTCAGCACTAAATATGCACAGAAAGAAGAAGGAGAAGGTGATGTGTGCTCAATTGGCCATCTATTTTATGGGGAAATAAATAATTTACTCAAATATTTGAAGGGCAATGAAGAATTGCACCTTTCTTGCTGAAATGGATGATTTTATTTGGATTTGTACTTAAGGGAAAAGAGTTATCTTTTGAAGTTATGATACAGAAATCATGGCTGCATATGATTGTGCACTTGGTAAATACTTATTAAATAAATGTATGGTTAGATGAATTTTTAAAATTAATTAAAAATGTGCTATTTAATCAAAGCCTGCTCTTATAGACCCTTGAAACACAACAAAAGAAAACAAAATAACACAAAGCTTTAACTCAGCCTAGTGGGCAATCGTAACATGATATCCAAGTTTTTAATGTTTTATAAACATTAAAAATCAAGTGTCTAGTGAAGCTAGACTAAGTAACTTTGATAAAATAGTACATTTGGAAAGCATGCAGTTCAACTACATTGATTAGAGAGCATTGATGATCAAGAAAAACAAATCTTATGGAGTCAAAAGAAACTATTTAAGTAGAGCAAATCCTGGAAAAGAATCTAACATATGAAGAATAAAAATTATACTTTCTACACATATAGCATTTTTATATGAGTATCTTATTTAACTCTCTCAACAATACTGGAGGACTGGTATTATAACTCATTGTTGCAAATGAGGAGACTGCAACTCAATGCATTGAAGCGAGTCTTCAATGACACATAGCTTCTTGTTCTGCGTTTCAGAGTCTTGAAGCCAGCATCCATAAATGCAGAAACTTCACAACACTTTTTTTGGTAGACTTTTAGCCCTCTCAAAAACTTCATAGATATTTTTTGGTAGACTTTTGAATAGCTGATGTCTCATCTTAGAATGATCCTTTTCTATTTCTCCTACCTCCTTTCACTTAACTAGGTTCTCCTGTAGTTTATTAATTTTAAGTGCCTATACTGAGCGTTGGAACAGTAATTCCCTTTCATCCTTCAATTTTTAGTTTAGTATTTAATAAATTGTAAACATTCCTCGATTCTCCAAATATAAAATTGGAGCCTGTCCTCTAGGTCAGGGATCAGGAAACTACAGACTGATGATTTGGGGCCACTGCCTATTTTTGTAAGGCTGTCAGTTAAGAATGTACTTTACATTTGTAAATGGTCCAATAAAATCAAAAGAAGAATAATATTTTGTGACAAGTGAAAATTATATGAAATTCAATTTTCAGAGTCTATAAACCTTTATTTGGAATACAACCAACCTATTTAGCTTCATAATATCTATGGCTGCTTGAACACTATGGCATCATTGTGGAATGGTTGGGACAGAGATCTGTGGCCTCAAAGCCTAAAATTTTTACTATCCTGGCCTTTAGAGAAAAAGTTTGCTGACCTCTGCTCTGTAGTTTTGGTGTATGACAATAATTCACAATGTACTAAAACTGCCAGTTTGCAGGTCTTCTTTTTTTTTTCCTTTCCCTTTTGGCGCTTTAAGCTTGAAGAATGTAAAGAAGAGATTGTTCTTTTACAAGGTTTTATTCCCAGAGCTTAGCATACTCCAAGACTTTATGAATAGTTGTTGACTTTGTTTAAGAATTCATGGCAGAGTCAACTTTAAAACCTAGCAATGCTGGCTTATTTATTTCACTATGGCATGACTGTGAAGAGCATATTTCTCAAAAGTAAATTCAGAATGTGACATACTAGTAAATATTCACTATTTGATGGTAGGTAGTTCCCAATTTAAGAAAGACTGAAGGAGAAAAGGAATGTGCACTGTGTCAGATATACTCATGCTCAAATTATTTTAAGCCCAGGGAACACCAAGCTCAGGGGTTTAAAAGTTATTTCTTCAAAATAAAAATATTCCTCTGATGTGGATTTTACTCAGGGTTTTGAAAGAATCCTAATATTGCTCAAATCTTGTCCAAATACATGAGAGGATCTAGAAAATGTTCTAAGTGTTCTCTAAAACACAGTCCACCGTGACAGCTCTGGTGTTTCTCTGTACTCTAAGAGGAGGATTGGGTCTCCTTACATCTGCCTTGCTGCTGTTATTCTTGCAAAATTCTTCCTTGTAATCACTGGGTTGGCTCATGGATCTTGCTATTCAGAACTCTGCAGCTAGGTCCTTGCACCGATTTTAATAATACAGCACTATTTATCTATGCTTGCACTTCTTAATGAGGTTGAAATGCTATTTTGTAGAGGTGTTGAGAAGAAAAAAAGAGTAAGAAAAAAATCTGATTCACAGAAGCCTGTTTTTTCTGTTCTTTACTCTGCAATGCCTGACCTTATTCTAAGCTTGGCTTCCACTGTATGCTCTTCTTAGGGTACATCTAAGATATATAATTCTTATATTTTTCTTAAGTGTTGCCATTTCAGATTAGACTTTATTCCCTTTAAAAAGATGGATAATTAATCATTAATTTAATTTGCTGTATATTCAAAAACATGTAAGTAGCAAGACATAATTTAAATAAGTTTTAGGAACACTTTAAAATTAATATTTCAAATTATTACTCTTATCAAAATACTGCACATATGTACTGTTGTTTAGATTATAGATTTAAATGAACAAATGATTTTAATTTTCTGGTTCAGTGTTTTTACAATTATGTTTATACTATGGGGGTTTTATGTATGCTATCTTTTTTACAGAAACATTTAATGATGGAGAGTAGTAAATCCAGATTTTAGCCTGTGACTAGCAGCAGAATTTTAACAAACTCCATTTCCAATAGCTGCTATGTAATCTCTGATTATATCTTCTGTTATTTAATATTCCTCTCCCCAAAAGACCTTGATCATAGTAATTTCCAAGTTCTTCTTACAAGTTAGATTTCTTATATTAATTTAATATTTTAGAACTCATCCATAATTCATAATAATGCATGACTGATTAAATAAATAAACCTGAATAACTTATTGTCAAATAAGAAAGAAAGGTAGAAATCAGAATGTATTGTTCACTTATATTGGTAAGTGTGGCAGCCTATTGTAACATTCATATCTATGACTAAATTGTTGCAAGGCTTAAATGAGACGAAATCTCATAAATTTTTCAACAATTTTTATTTCATTGAGAAGAAGTTTTTTTGTTTTTGTTTTTGTTTCAGAAAAGAGGAACAAAAATTGTTCCCTCAAGCTGAAATACAGGTCATAGGGTGATAGCAGTATTTCAAAGTTGTGTTGAATGCATGCTTTCTTATTCTCAAAATATTTGTGTAATGGGTTCTATGGGGATGGCTCCAGCTATTTTGAACTGAGTAGAGAATGACCAGGGTGGCCCTCATGGTGAAAGGAGGCATGATTCCCCACTTGGACCTAGCTGATCTCAGACAAACATGGCACCCTTCTCTCCCTATGGTGCTTTTATATTTCTAAACCCTCAAAACCCCAAATCTTGAGGGAAATTTCTATTCTTGGTATTGAGTCCGTGGTTTGTTAGGACACTAGAGCTTTAGAATTAGAAGGTGTTTTAATTTCCCAGGCTGCTTAAGCAAATACCATGAAATGCGTTGGGGTAAACGATGGGAATGTATTCATTCATGGTTGTGAGGCCAGGAAAATGTCCAAATCAAGGCATCATCAAGCTGATGCTTTCCTCCCTGAAGACTGGTTCTCTAGGGTTGACTGCCAGTGATCCATGGTTTCTCTGTCACCTGGCAAGGTACATAGCAGTGTCCCCAGGTCTTGTCCTTCTTTTTTAGATTTTGTTTCAACTTCTTGCTTCTTGTGCCTTTTTCTCTCTGTCTGAATTCCATTCTCTTATAAAGGACTGCAGTAATAAGACTGCGACCCATTTTGATTGAGGTGGGGCACACCTCAACTGAAGTAGCCTCATCAAAATGTCCAATTTACAATGACTCCACACCCACAGGAATAGATTAAATTTTTAAGATCATGTTTTTCTGGGGTTAGATACAACTTCAAACCACCACATTCTACCCTTTGGACCCCAAAAGTCATGTCCTTTCTACATGCAAAATACTCATCACAATATCCTAAAAGCCTAAAGTCATTTAAGAAACTATGCCCAGTACAAAGTCTCATCAAACTTAGTTATGGGTGTGATCTGTCCTGGAGCAAAATCCCCCTCTGTGTGTGGATTTGTGAAACATGGAGAACAAGTTATCTGCTTCTCATATACAACAGAAGGACAAACGTAGGATAAATATTCTCATTAGCATAGGGAGAAATTGGAAGGAAAACAGGGATCACAGGCCACAAACAATTCCAGAATCCTACAGGATGTACTCCATTAAATGTCAAGGTTTGCTAGGTATCCATGAATCAATGTTTTGTCCTCCAGGGTTAATGGGGTAGCAGTCCCTCCCTTTTCAGGGACTTGTCCTGTGTCCATGCTCTCCCTGGAGTTAAGGATCCACCTTCTCCAAGCACGTGAATGGTGGCCAAGCTCTCTCCAAGTGCTGGGGCAGACTCACCCTTTCCTACACATGGATGAGTCTGTACTCTTGGCAAGAGAAAATATCTTCAGTTGAGACCTCAGCTTCCATCGTTATGCCCTTGAAGTGATTTTTTCCTTCAATCTTTCCCATCTCTGTCCCTTTTAGTCCAGGCTGGCAGTGGTTCCATTAACACAATTTATACAAGAAACTTGATGACTTTGCATGTCTTACACAGGGCTCCAAACCATCAGACAGAACTTTCCATAGATCCTTCCTGTATTACTGGATCTCCAATCCTGAGTTATCTAGAAACTGCTGACTGGATCCATGTTTAGTTAAATTCTGACATGGAATACTATTCTCTGGGAATTCACTTTCCAGAAACTGAGAATTTTCCAACCTATCAATTTCTGGTTTCTTTGTGCCTACTTCAGTTATCAGCTTATTCCTTTTCTCTCACATTTTACTATAAGCTACAAGGAGAAACCAGGCTGTACTTTCCACACTTATCTTTGAAATCTCCTCAGCTAAATATCTAAGTTTACCATTTTAAATTCGGCTTTCCATCCAACGTGAGGACTCAATTTTGCCAAATTCTCTGCCACTTTGAAATAAGAATCATCCTTCCTGCAGTTTATAACAAAACATTCATCATTTCCATCTAAGGCCTAATTGGAAGTACCTTTAACATCCATATTTCTACCAACAGTCTCAAAACAATCTAGGCCTTTTCTATCAGATGCCATAGAATTCTTTCAGCCTATACCGATTACCCAATTCCAAAGCCCTTTCCCACATATATGATATTTACAATAGCAGCACCCTACTCCCTATACCAAAATCTGTTTTAGTTTCCTATGTTGCTTAAGAAAATACTATGAAATGGGTAGGGTCAAACAATGGGCATTTATTCGCTTACATTTTGGAGGATGGGAAAATGTCCAAATGAAGGCATCATCAAGGTGATACTTTCTCCCTGAAGACTGTGGTGTTCTGGGACTGGCTTCCAGGGATTCTTGATTCCTCTGTCACATGGAAAGTCCGTGGCAATATCTGCTGGTCTCTTTCTTCTTTTCAAGTTTCTGTGATCCCTCTCTTCTTCTTTCTCTGTCTAATTTCATTCTCTTATAAAGGACTCCAGTAATAGGATTAAGGTCCATCCTGATTGAGGTGGGTCGCACCTTAACTGACCCACCTCATCAAATCGTCCTACTTACAATGTGTTCACACCTCAGGAATTGATTAAGTTTAAGACCATGTTTTTTTTCTGGGATATATACAACTTCAAACCACCAGAGAAGGGAATCTAGAGAGCATATGATATAGTGCCTCCATTTTATACTTGAAGAACTGAGGGTCAGATATGTTAAAAATGATTTGATATACAGAATTGGATTTTCAATTAAACTGACCTATATTAAAATCTAATGTCTTGCCATTTCCAGCTATATGACTAAGCTATTTCATCATCTATACCTCAGTTATCTTAACCATAATATAGGAACACTAATACTTCAGTGAAAGCATATTACAGGATTCAGTGACACAATATTTGCTCATCATTTTCTATATCTTAGATTCTTAAAAAAGTTGGGATAGTTACCTCAAGTTAAGGTATATCCAACACATTCTACAAATGCCTAGCACCATATGATACAAAACAGTATAATTCCCTAGCACCACAATATCTTTCCATCAAGGATGTGTTACTAATTGCCATTCAATATTTATTCTCAATTTCTTTCATAGTACATAGAATCCTGATTTTTATTCTGGAGTGCAAGGTACCCAACTGAAATACTGTATTTCTTAGCTTCGTTTGCAGTTATTCCTGTATGTGTAGCTATATTCTGGACAATGAGTTTTAAATAGAGGTGCTGCACTGGTTTTATGGTTAGTCTGCTTATAAAAGTTTACTCAATTGAAAGAGAATTCCTTTTCTTCTGCGTTTCCTTCTTTCTTCATTGAAAGTCATTGAATGGGCTGGTGAGATAGGAAGTAAGAAAAACTTTGGGTTACTGATATTCCTTAGGTACCCTACCAGCCTAGTACTGCCAATATTCAGAACTATTTTGGAAAATAAAAAGAAGAAGAAATGAACTTTTTTAAGCCACAATGATGTTGGGATACATGTTGTTTCTTAGTTGAACATTATACTAATCATGCAACCTCTTCCATCAGAGAAATGGAAGGAAAGCGAATGCTTTGTTTTTGGTTTTGTATGGTACCACTATTGGGGGAAAAAGACAGTCACAGCGTTAGGAATGTTACTCAGGGCAATTTTACGAAATAAGAAGAGAACAAACAGCTTTCATCGATGATATTTCTGTATGATTAAATAATTAACTTTTAGTGTGTAAGGAGAAGAATGTGAGGGCTCAGTGGGTTGGGGTGGTTATAAGGATGAGAAGTAATAGGGAAGGAGCAGTATGAGATTTTGTGTGTGCGCTTAAAATAAGAGCAAATGGTTATATTTGAAATACAATGTCAACTTTAATAGAAAGATGTTTAATGTATGAAACAATTGTTTTACTCATTAGTTGGAATTCAAAGGATGATTCTGACTTATGGAGAGGGATCACAATATTTAATCTTAGGGAATTTTATATACTTTCTAAGAGACTGAAATGAAACCACAAGAGTCATTTACGAAACTTTTCTATATTTTGCTACCCAAACCCAAGTCCCAGATCACATGAATTTATAGTAATGTTTCATAGCACACATAATTTCTCCCTTGACCAAAATATTTTCATGGATTTTTTTCAGGATTATCTTCTTCAAGGTATGGAGTTTTACAGACAACTTTTTACCAATTCTGCACAGAATAACCCTCAATTTTCCATTCTCTTACTTCATTCTATTTCCTGGTGACCCATGTACAAGTTATTAAATCCATGGTTTCACACAATGTATTTAGTTCATAATAGAAAAATCATACAGTTTTTGTCCTTCTGTGTCTAGCTTACTTCACTAAACATAATGTCCTCCAGGTCCATCCATATTGTCATATGCTTCACGACTTCATTTCTTCTTACATCTGCATAACATTCCACTATGTATATACACATATGTGTGTACAAGCTTCCCTCTTTTGGGAATTGTGAATAACACTGCTATGAAAACCAGTGTGCGGATATCTGTTCATACAACTGCTCTCAGTTCCTCTGTGTATATACCTAAAAGTGCTATTGCTGGGTCACATGGCAAATGCATATTAAATTTCCTAAGGATCTGCCAAATAGTTCTCCACGGTGGTTGAACCATTCTATTTCCCACCAACAGTGAATAAACATTCTATCTTTACACATCCTCTCCAATGGTTGTAGTTTTCCAACTTTTTGATAGTGGCTATTCTAATACTTGTGAAATGATATCTTGTAGCTTTGATTTGCATTTCCCTGATTACTAGTGACATTGAACATTTTTTCATGTGTTTTTTTCACTATTTGTATTTCTTCTTTGGAAAAATGTCTATTCAAGTCTTTTGCCCATTTTTAATTGGGTAGTTTGTCTTTTTTAATGTTGAATTGTAGTCTCTTTTTATATATCATGGATATTACACCCTTATCAGATATGGGATTGCCAAATATTTTCTCCTGTTGAGTAAGCTGCCTTTTTACCCTTTTGACAAAGTCTTTTGAGGTGCAACAGTATTTAATTTTAAGGAGGTAGCATTTATCTAATTTTCTTTTGTTGCTTGCACTTTGGTTGTAAAGTTTAAGAAACTACCACCTATTACAAGAATTTTGAAGATGTTTTCTTACATATTCTTTTAGGAGTTTTATGGGTGTAGCTTTTATGTTAGGTTCTTGATCCATTTTGAGTTAATTTTTGTAAAAGGAGTGTGATAGGGGTCCTCTTTATTTCTTTTAGATATGGATATCCAGTTCTCCCAGCACCACTTGTTGAATAGACTATACTAGCTTAGCTAGATGGGCTTAACAGCATTGTCAAAAATCACTTGACTGTAGACGTGAGGGTCTATTTCTGAGTTCTCAATTAGGTTCCATTGGTCAATGTGTCTGTCTTTATGCCAGTACCATGCAGCTTTTACCACTGTAGCTAAGTAATACGCTTTAAAGTTAGGAAGCGAGAATCCTCCAACTTTGTTCTTTTTGAAGACATTTTTGACTTTTTGGGGTCTCTTACCCTTTCAAATAAATTTGATAATTGGCTTTTCCATTTCTGCAAAATGGCTGTTGGAATTTTTATTGGGATTGCATTGAATATGTAAATCAGATTGGGTAGAAATGATATCTTAACGATATTTAGTCTTCCAATATTTATGAAAAAACTTAACCAGGCACATAAAGGACCTATATTCAGGAAACTACAAAATATTGCTTAAAGAAAGCAAAGAAGACTTAAGTAAATGGAAGGACAGTCCATGTTCATGGATTGGAAGACTACTGAATTTTTCATATTAATCTTGTGTCCTGCCAGTTTTCTGAACTCCTCTATTACTTCTAGTAACTTTCTTGTGGATTTCTCGGGATTTTTCACATATAGTATCATATCATCAGTGAATAGTGAAAATTTTACTTCTTCCTTTCCTATTTGGGTGCCTTTTATTTCTTTTCCGAGCCTAAGTGCTCTAGCTGGAACTTTGAGCACAATATTGAATAACTGTGGTGACAATGGACATCCTTGTCTTGTTCCTGATCTCAGCAGGAAAGTTTTAGTCTTTCACTGTTGAGAACAATGCTAGCTGTAGCTTTTTCATAAGTGCACTTTTCTATAGTGAAAAGCTTCTTTCTTTTCCTATCTTTTGGAGTGTTTTTCTCAATAAAGGATTCAGTATTTTGTCAAATGCCTTTTCTGCATCAAGAGGATCATGGGAGTTTTCTTCTTCAATTTATCAATGTGCTTTATTATACTAATTGATTTTCTTATGTTGAACCACCCTTGCATACCTGGGATAAAACCCACTTGATCGTGATTTATAATTCTTTTAATGTGCTATTGGAATCAGTTTGCAGGTATTTTGTTGAGGATTTTTGCATCTATATTCATTAGAGATACTGGTATGTAATTTTGTTATTTTTGTAATATATCTATTTGGTTTTGATATTAAGGTGATGTTGGCATAGTAGAATGAGTTTGCTAGCATTCTTTCCTGTTCATTTTTTAAAAGAGCCAAGCAAGATTAGTATTAGATAATCTTTGAATGAATGGTAGAATTCACCTGTGAAGCCCTATTGTACTGGGTTTTCATCTTTGAGAGGTTTTTGGTCACTGTTCAATCACTTTACTCGTGATTGGTTTGGTGAGGTATTCTGTTTCTTCTAAGGTCAGTGTGTGTTGTTCATGTGTTTCTAGGAATTTGTCCATCTTGTCTACATTTTCCAGTTTTTTGTTTATTTGTTCATTGTATCATCTTATTAACTTTCTTATTTCTGTAAAGTCAATGGTAATGTCCCCTCTCTCATTTTTCATTTTATTTATTTTCGTCTTCTCCTTTTTTCTTTGTCTGTCTAGCTAAGGGTTTGTCAATTTTTTTTTATCTTCTCAAGGAACCAACTTTTGGTTTTGTTGATTCTCTCTATTGATTTTGTTCTTGATTTCATTTATTTCTTCTCTGATCTTTCCTATTTCTTTCCTTCAGGTTGGTTTGGAATTGGTTTGTTGTTATTTTCTAGTTCCACCACATGTGCAGTTAGATCTTCAATTTTAGCTCTTTGTTCTTTTTTAATGTAAGCATTGGGGGATATAAATTTTCCTTTCAACACTGCCTTTGCAGTGTCCCATTGTTTTTCATATTTTGTGTTCTCATTTTCATTGATCATATATAATGACCTTCTTCATTCCTTATAAATCCCTTATAACAGTTTTGCATTTAAAATCTACTTTTTAAATATTAGTATTGTTACTACAGATCTTTTTTGGTAACTCTTTGCATGGAATATATTTTTCCAGCCTTTCACTTTCAACCTGGTGTGTCCTTATGTCTTACGTGTGTCTCTTGTAGACATCATATAGATGACTCATAGTATGTTATAAAAACCATTTGATTTAAAATCCCCATCCCTTAAGCTAGTGGTATCAAATATTTTTCTTCTATATTTGTTATAAAATACATTATATACAATAAAATGCAATGTGGTTTTCATCTTAATATTTCGGTAGGGTTTTTTATTATATGAATTTTATTTCATCTTTAAAATATCACAAATAGGTTTGGCATCTTGTTGTTTCCATTGCTGCACAACTCCTAGATCTTATTCATAAGACTGATGAACTGTTCCTTTTACAAAGACATGGGTACCACCCACAAATTTTCTGGTATGCTTGTTTTTATCTGTTGTGGTTTGCTGAATCGAAGTAGCTGAATTTGATATAAATCCAATAGCATTTCCTTCAAGAATTAACTCATCTTTCTGGGCTTGAGATACTGAACAAGCAACATCTGCCCTCATCTGAAACTTGTGATGTACTTTTATGCCACAAAATTTTGGATTTCAACCAGAAGCCCACTCTCCTAAATAATAATATTGGTCAGCATACACAGATCTCATCTTGTAATGGAAGCCCAGTGTAACACCCTGATCATGTTCTGTATGTGACTATAGACAGTGCAAGCTGTAGCCAGATCCTTTCTATTTCCCCACTATTTGTCAACCTGAGCCTCTTCTTTTTCTACCCAAGTAGTATGAGTTCTACATTGATGTGACTCAAGCTCCTCCACAGGGTTCCTCTGTATCCTTCATGATAACTGTGTATCCCTTCACTTTGATGTGGACATTTTCTGGAATGTCAACAGCCTAGTTGCTGAGAATGGTCTTGATTATCACAGTAGATGTGGCAAAAGTCAGTCGTTTTTATATAAATTTAAAAAAATACACAGTGTTTTAAAATTACCCATCTATCTATAATATTTTGTGCTCTTTACCCATTCCTATACATTAAAGCTTTCATTTGGTATCTCTTTCACTTTGGCATGAACTTCCTTTTGTTTTTCCTGAAGTAATATCAATACATTATTTTAGGTTTGATTCGTCTGACAATGTGTTTATTTCATTTCACTTATGAAGGATAAGTCTGTTGGATATAATATGATTTAGCACTCTAGGTTGACCTTCCCTACTCGAGCACTTATAAGATATACTTCCACTACTTCTGTCCTTCTTTTGTCTTCTAGTTACTTTTACAATTTTTTCCTTGGTCTTTGTCTTTTAGCAGTTTGACTATGATGTGCTGGTTTCCTCCCTCCATTATCCCATAGGTATTCACTGAGCTTCTTAAATTTTAAAATCACTGTTTTTTACCAAATATGTTTTTCATTCAAACATTATTTTTCTGCCACATCTTCTTTCTCCTCTCCCTCTCTTACTTTAAGTACATGTATGTAAGACCACAAGATTGTTGCCTCACTTCACATTTATTTTTTTAAATACTTTTCTGTGTTCTTCTGATTGTGTATTTTAAATTCATCTGTATTCAGATTCAGTGATACATTCTTTTGCAGTGTTTCATTCTTATTGAAAGCAGTCAATAAAATTTTAACTTTATTTTCAGTTTTAGAAATTTCTAATTTTTAAAAAATTTATTTTTCTTTTCTCTGCACAGATTTTTCATATACTCCTGTAATATATTTTCCTCTTAGTTCCTAAAATACACATAATTACTGACTTAAAGTCCTTCTTTGCTAATACTAACATCTATGTTATATTAGAGTCTGTTTCTAATAACTTTTCCCCAATTATAAATCATATTTTCCTGCTTCGTGAAATATTCAGTAAATTTTTATCATATGATGGAAAGTTGAATGATACATTGTAGTATGTATGAATTTTTATTGTCTTCTTTTAAAGGTGGTTTTTATATTTTACCAAGAGTAAAACTTTAGCAGCTCCTTTGAATCCTATCAGGTATGTATACTGCTTTGCTAGATTGGGTTCATTTATATTTTACCTTAGTACTAAGATATCCTTACTTTAGGAGTAAGGCCTTACTATTAAAATATAACACTTCTGGAATTACAAATGAATGACCGGGATACCGAGTGATGTGTTTCCACCCTGAGTAGACAGAACTCCAAAATATCCCATGAACGTATGATCCCTGGTATATCCATTTTGCATTAAGCTCCACATTGGTTATTTTCTTCAAGTTCTCAAAGTTCTCTTCTTTTATTTGCCCATCCAACTGCTGGCCAAGAACTTACAGGTAACTCTCATGCACAATTCTGGGGCTCACACCTTGGGACAGTTTCTTTTTCAACACAGATAATCCAGCTCCGTTTGCAATAAGAGCTCTAATCTTTGTAATTGACAGTTCAGAAAGTCTACTATACTCTCTCCTTAATTCACTACCTTTGGTGACAGTTTTGAAAGTGAATTTGTGGTGAAAGCCAGGTTGAAGATTGTACTCATGTTCTATATGTTCCTTCTATCAAGTGTCACAGCCATATACCACTTGTTTTCAAATATGTGAAAAGATTTGTCACATACATTTTGTCCATTTTTATAGATATTCACTGAACTGTTAGAGTAAGTCTAGTACCATTCCTCCAAAAATGGCTAAAGCAAAATTTTTGTTACTAAAATATTATCTTCTTTTTTATAATTTAGTCTTAACCCAAACAGTTCCATTATATATAGACTTCATTTTAGTGTAAGTGTCTGAATCTCAGACGTCATAGCAAAGAAGTTAAGATTTCCCTTAACCCTAAAGTTATGGTGAAATATAACTATAATTTCCAAGTGAATTTGTCTATTTTATTTAATTTTCTTCACATCTCATTTTTGTGTTTTCTTTTCTAAGAATGTGGAAAATTAAAAGTGTTGGTTTTTAGAATGTATAGCTATTTTCATGTTGGCTTAATGTTGGATGCTTTTGTATCTCTTTTCTGGCTGCTTGAAAATATTTTTATTGTTTTAGAGAATCAAGTTTATAGATACTAAATTATATTTGTAAGTATATCTATATTTTCTTTATAGATGATTATTCAAACTTTGAAATATTTTTGTTAAACCTTACTTTTATGTTTCTGTATATTTATACCTATTTTTGTGGCATTTGCCTTTCCAAAAGTGTTATTTACAATGTTATTTGCTTTAATTCTATTTTTTGTTGTATTAATTGTTAAAATTCTGTTTCTTATGACAAAGCAATAGCTATTACATTTTTTGTGTGTGGTGAGAATTATTCACAATGATATTACTTCAGAAATCTACTACTTATAGGAATCTCTTCCTACTGCTTATTGCTAATTTCTCTGAAAGTTTAGTTAAATTAGTTCATTTAAAACTGGTAGTTTCCAGCTGCAACATTTTCAGAATTATTCTTGCTCATGGTAGTGCTAATAATGATTGAATTCTTAGAAGTTTGTCTTAGAATGCAATTCACACTTCCTTGCCCCCTTCCTCTTTTTCTTGCATTACCTGTCTCTAATAAAATGAAGAGCAATGACCAGATTGAAAGTTTGAATAGTTTTTTGCCAGCTTATAAAGATCATTTTGAAAATTTTATTTTATTTTATCTTATTATTTTTTTTTGTTACATATCCCCCGCCCCCCCTTTCTGCTTGCTCTTGCTGTGTTCATTTCTCTGCGTTCTTCTGTGTCCGCTTTGTCTCCCCCCGCTGCGGCGCAGTGCCAAGTTAGGTTACTGCTCAGGCGGCTATGCTCCGTTTGCGGGCAGGTCTGCTTCCGTTCACAGGTGGCTCCGCTTCCATTCACGGACGGATCTGCTCCGTTCACGGGTGACTTGCCGTGCCTGTGGTGGCTTTGCCCTGCCTGTGGCAGCTTTTTTTTTCCCTGCCCATGGTGTCTCTGCCCTGCCCACGGTGGCTCGCCCTTCTCAAGGTGGTCTGCCCACTTTGGAGAGGTCCTGGGGAACCAAACCTGGGGCCTCCCATATCCACTGGGCTACAGCCGGTCCCCATTTTGAAAATTTTAAACCTCATCACATGAAAACTATTTTGGCTATTTAAAATAAAAACATAAAATGAAATAATAAAATTCAGAGTGATATTCAATGGTAATAAAATTTTGTTCTTTCTTCTTTCTTTCTTTCTCAAACATACATAACTTCACAAGTAGTTATTTATAAGTAATTATAAAATTATTAATAGCTTGAAAACTGAGCTATTGGATTTTTGAGTTAGATATTGTGTTTTTTGAGTTGGAGTTCTTACTGATATAAAATAGTATATAAAATATAACAAGGCAATCACAGAATATAAACATCTTGTTTTATATGTCTTAGAAATATAATAAATTATCCTTTCTCATGTAAACAATGTGTGATATGCAATTGATTTTTTAAATGACAGTGTAAATTGTTCACATTTTATAAGTTTTCTCATGTGGTCCTTTATTTTCTGTAGTAATGTATTTGTGCACAAATAAATAAAATGATTTACATCAAGTATTTTGATAAGTAATGACTTTGCTACTCTGGACTCAACTGAGAAGATGAGAAATGTGCACTAGGCTGATAGGTAGAAACAAAATAATTAAGACTAAAATGAATCATGTCAAACATCATAGCTCAATTAACAGATTTTTATCTTTCTTCCAATTTAATCAAATTGATATTGTAAATCATTTACAGTCTAGTAATTTAAGAGCATATAAACATTAAAAAACTAAACAAGCCTTTTGTGATTCTGTAAATCAAACTGTTAGACTATTATTCATCTAAATAACATGTAATTTTGCATTCCAATCACATCATAGATGTTTTGGTCATTGTTTTCAAATAAACTTGAGATGGAATTGAATAAAACTCCATATTCATCATCAGTCAGAAATGATCTACAAATCAAATTCTCCCAAAATATGTTCTCTGTAGTTGACTGACTGCTTTTCTTCTGTCACAGAAGAAAATAGAAGTAGATATGCTTTATTGCACTAAACAAGTAGTGCCTGGAAATAATTTTTTGTCTACAATGATTTTGGAGTGGCTGGGTGTAATGGTTTCAAAGTTTTATTTAATTATGAATTCCAAAAATATAAATTGGATTATTCTTGTAAACTAATCTGTTCATCTGGGCGTGATTAAGTTATGGTAAGGGCATTGACTGGGCCACCTCAGGAGGGTGTTGGGCCCTGCCCCTCGGTGGGTGTGGTCTCAAGTATAAAGGCCAGGCAGCAGATCTGAGTTGCAGAGATTTAGAGAAGCAGATTTGAGAAGCAGTTCTGATGTTGGAGTGAGCCAATCGCCAGATAGTCTACAGCGGCCTTGTGGAGAGACACAATGCAGAGAACCTCATGGTCTACAGCTGAACTTGCGGTGGAAGCAGAAGCTAAGCCCAGAGAGAAACGCAGCCCCGGAAACAGAGGAACCCAAAGGCCTGAGCCCTTGCAGATGTCGGCAGCCATCTTGCTCCAACACGTGGACTTTGGTATGGGAAGAAATTTATGCTTTGTGGCCTGGTAACTGTAAGCTTCTACCCCAAATAAATACCCTTTATAAAGACCAACCAATCTTTGGTATATTTCAAAAGGCACGCCTGTGGCTGACCAAAACACTGGGTTTTCTGAAAATACAAAATTCCCAATGCTTTACTGTAGATAGATTTAATATTCCTACCTTTAATGAGCTGTTTTCCTTGTCAATTTTTCTTCATATTTTTTTTTGAAATTTGTTCACTGATAGATATGAATTTAAATTACAAACTCTTTATTTTTTTTTTTTTTTAAAGATTTATTTATTTTATTACATATCTCCCCTTCCCCCCCGTTGCGGCGACGCGCCGAGACTTGGTCACTGCGCAAGCGCGGCTTTCCCCGCTTGTGGGCGGCTTCTGCTTCCATCACGGCCGGCTTTTCAGTTCGCGGGTGGCTGGCTGTGCTCGATTTGCAGGCGACCTGCCCTGCCCGTGGCGGCTTTTGCCTGTCCGTGGCAGCTTTTTGCCCTGCCCACGGCGGCTCCGGCCCGCCCATGGCGGCTTGCCATTCTCAAGGCGG
>PVKH010006227.1:0-21271 GCA_004027955.1 Chaetophractus vellerosus
TGGGGCGACCTGCCGAGTCAGCTCACCGGCATGGCGGCCCGCCTGCTCATGGGGGCTCGCCCTTGCTCGCGGGGGCTTGCCTTTTTGCCCACCCGCAGGGGCTTGCCTTTGCCCACGGTGGCGTGCCCCACCCGCGTTGGTTTGCCTTCTTGAGGCGGTCCACCCATTCGAGGAGGCCTGGGGACTGAACCCGGGGCCTCCCATGTGGTAAACCAGCACCCTACCAACTGGGCTATACAGCTGACCCTAAACTACCATTTAAAAAGCCATGGAAGACATGCTCGGTCATAAAAGGACTCAGAGTTTATCACCCACAAAACCCTTATAAATTAATTACTGAGGATATACTCTAGCATCATAAAAACTGAGTACACTTCCATTCTTTTTTCCACAAAAAAAAGGGATGGTACTATGCAAAGTAGAAATGAAAACCTGCTGAAAGATTTATTTTGTTTGGGTTGGAGAATAAATATTGGACAAATTTTTAGTAACAATGGGAAGTGCATTAAATAGCCTTTTTTTTTTAAAGGTAAGGAATAGTACTTCAAGAAAAACATGTGTTCTATAACTTATGGGCATCAAAGAGAAAAAGAACAGTGACAATTACCCAATTCTAGTGAGGAACTTTACATTATAGTGAGGGACAAGATAATAATGTCTGATATCTCTGTTATTTTTATAATTTATTCCATAGAACCTAACAAATATAAGTTTATACAGTATAAATATTTCAATCTGTGATAGTTCTTCATTCTTTCCTTTCATGGCTTTGACACTTTTGAAGAACACACCTTACTTATTTTGTAGATTGCCCCTCAGTATGTGTCTGTCTGGAGGTTTCCCCCTCCTCCTCAATATTTGGGTATTTTTTCTCTTACCCTTTATAGTACCCACTCAAAAAATTATGTATTCTTTCATTCATTCATTTTTTCAGTATGGGTTATTGGAAATTTATTTACTCTTTGGGTTATAATACAATATTATCATTATTTATTTTGTTGCTCAAGTTGGTCTATGTTTGGCCATTGGAAACTTTCAGGTTGGCTCATATGGCCTATTGATATGCTCCTATCTTTTTTTGGCTGGGGTAGGGGGAGGGATAAGGAGGGCACTGGCTGGGGTAGGGGGAGGGATAAGGAGGGCACTTCCATTATTTCCTGACACCTCAAGATGCTCTAGGTTCATCTTGTATTTTCCCTGCTCCAACTTTGAAATGACCCAGTTCTCTAAAGAACTCTGGCTCTTTGGATTAGTGAATGGCATTTAGAAACCAAGATATAGGTATTGGTTCTCTCATTACTACTGGGCTGTCACTGCTTCTAACCCCATTCAGTAGTAGATAGAGCTGGGATGTGTGAATGTGTGTGTATGTATATGTATCAATGTATATACATATGCATAAACACACTGTATATTATACACACACTAACTTTTACACACACCCTTGGCAATACTTATTTGTGTATCTGTTTGCAGATATTTTAAAAATATGAGTCTGTATTGACATCTTTGCCTCAAATCTTGCACCCCAGAGTTCATTGTAGTCTTTTTCATTTCCTTAATTGCAACTATTTATTCTAGCTCTCATTATCAATAGAACTTTTAAAATTTGTTCAACCCATGTATGCAAAAAACACAGAATCAGAATTTCAACCAATATCCCTGTGAAAAAACAAATTTACAAACTATGGGAGTCCCCCAATCCCCAACCCCTGGATACCACATCTGTTTTTGTCCCTAAACTTTTGCCTTTTCCAAAGTATAGTATTAATGTGATTATGCACTATACAGCCTTTTGGGTCTAGCTTCTTTCATTAACAAAATGCATTTATGATCCAAGGATGATGTTGTGTGAATCAAGTTTGTTATTTTATTGCTGAGTAGTATTCCATTGTTTGGATATTCCTGTTTGATTATCTGTTCACTGGTTGAAAAAGATCTATGTTTTTCCTATTTTTGTGCTTATGAATAAAGCTACTGTAATTATTTGTGTACAACTTTTTCGGGGAGAAAGTCTTTATTTCTTTTAGACAGACATATAGGAGTGGAGTAGGTACACATTTAATTTCATAAGAAACTTCCATACCTTTTCCAAATTGGCTATAGAATTTTACATTTCTGCCAGCAATGAATGAAAGTTTGAGTTGTTCCACATCTTTGGCAGTGCTTGGTATTGTCAGTTTAGGTTTTTTGTTTTGTTTTTGTTGTGTGTGTGTGTGTGTGTGTGTGTGTTTAGAGACATTCTGATGGATATGTAGTGTTATCACATTGTGGTATTAAATTGTGTTTCCCTAATGATTAATGATGTTGAACATCGTTATGCTACTTGGCATCTATTTATCTTCTTTGCTAAAGTGCCTATTCAGATCTTTTGCTCACTTATTTATTAGATTGTTTGTTTTCTTATGTTAAGTTTTAAAAATTTTATGTAGACAATGTTTACTTAATATGTCTATAACTATACCAATTTGTTGGCTTGCCATCATTTCTTGTGCTTCAGTAGTTCTTTCTGTGTTTATCTTACCTGTCTTTGCAAATATATTCTGTTTCTTCTTTTATTAAGGATCTGTTGTTGGAAAATTCTCTCAGACGTTGACTAAAAATATCTTTATTCAATCTAATTTTTAAAAAATATATTAGTTTTGTATATTTCTTGATTTGAAAGTTAATTCTAAATCCCTTAAAGAAATTATCATGTTATCTTCTGACTACTATTTTTATATTTTTTTCTTCCCCTTAGTTGCTTTCCAGGTCTTCTAATTGACTTTAATGTGCTTCAGTTTCCCTATAATACATGTAGATGTGCATTATTATTGTTAATTTCTAAACTCATGCTTGTGTTTCTTTGAATTTGCTAAACCTCAGGATTCTTATCCTTCACCTGTTGCTTGAATCTTTCAGCCATGATCACTTCAGACATTGTCTTTTGCCTATCTTCTTTGTTCCCTTTTTCTTGAGATCCTACTAGATATATAGTGAAACTTTGTTCTATTCTCTATAACTCTTACTCTCCTCTTCTTATTCCCTGATTTTTTTTATCTCTCCATGTTTCACATAGGGAAATTTTTTCCTATATATTTCCAGCTCGCTTTAACTGTGTCTAATTTTCTCTTTAACCTATATGTTGAGTTTTAGTTTAAATAATTCAGTCTTTATTTCTAGAAGTGCTATGTTGCTCTTTTTCAAACATATCTGTTCTTTTTTACATAGGATACTTTTAGGTTCTAATTCCTTCTTTTTTGTTATTTATCATTTTAAATACAATTATTTATATTTTCAGATTATTCTCTGATATGATTTTTGCGTGTGTGTATGAGTGTATATGCTTATGTGTGCTGGCTCTTGCTCATGGTGGGTTGTGGCCTATGTGCTTTATAATTTTGAGCTCTTCATCAGATTGGAAATCCTGTGTGGCTTAGCTTGAGGGCACGTTTCTGTGGAATGGTTTTGAGTGCTTCTGCTTGGAGCTTTGAGGTATTACAAATTGGGATCAATTTTACTATTCACTGCTCTTTCTCCCCATGGCCCAAGGTTTCATCTCTTTATGGGTTGCCTAACATATTAGTGAATTGGCTCCAGTCAAGCTAGCCAAGTGCATTCCCAAAATGGCAAGCTAGGACCTCTCCTTCATCTTCTGCACCATACACATCCTTGTTGAAATTGCTACCACTCTTTTTTCTGATACTGGCTTCTGGACCGAGGTACACTTTTTATATATTTTTCTTTTTAAAAATAAATTTGCTTCCTGTAATAACTGAACCATCTTGGGTTGTGTTTGTTGTGCCAGACCAGGCAGCACCTTGGAATAAAAGAACTCTGCAACCCCAGCAGATAGATACTTTTTGTTTTTAGAAGAGCCTCCTTGGGGTATCTTAGGCTTTAAATCTCATAGAAAATTGTTCAAAAAACTCAGAGCCGTCAATTTTTCTTCATCTTCTCCATTCAAGCTTGAAAAAGACCTAAAGTTTGCATTGGAGGGTTACAGCTTTCAGTTATTGTGAAGTGGTGGAAGGGGGGTTATTTGAGGATCCCCAGAGGTTTTCTTTATACAGCAGTAGGCTAAGGTGCTAGTTCAAGCATGGGCACTGGGCTAGACAGCTTGTGATTGAATTCAGCACGTCATGGATTGGCTGTGTGATCGTGGACAAGTTTCTTCTCCTTGTTGCCTCAGTTTCCTCTCCGGTCCCAGAGAGAGATGGGAATGTGTGATTGGCTCTGGATTGACTACTATGGCTCAACAAATGGGTGGGGAGCACACAAGCAGAGCTTTATATTAAGTTTTGATAGTTTTCCTATATTCTGAACACAAGTCCTTTCTTAGAAATGTGATTTGGATATATATATTCTCCCAGGGTGTGGCTTGAGATTTCATTCTCTTGACTGGTTATTTCGTATAGAAGTTTTCATATAGCAACTTTTAAATTTTAATAAAGTTCAATTTATGTATTTTTTCTTTTGTTGACCATATTTTTGTTGGTATATCCAAAACTATTTCCTGAACCCAATGTCATGCATCATGCAGAGATTTTCTGGATGATTTTTTTCTTGGGACTTTTTTATTTTTAATGTTATAGGCCTGTGGTCCATATTGAGTTAGTTTTTGTATAATGTGCAAGATATAAGTTTAGCTTCTTTTTGTACATGTGGACATTGAATTTTTCCAGCACCATTTGTTGAAAAGATTATCATTACATCATTGACTTGCCTTTGTACCTAATTTAAGATCAGTGGAATATATGTGTGCTTTTATTTCTGTGTTGTCTATCCTGTTCTAATGATTTATGTGTCTCTCCTTTTGTCAATGCCATACTGTCCTCATTACATGGCTTTATACTAAGTCTTGAAATTTGGTAGTATGAGTCTCCAATTTTATTATTCTTTCTCAAAATTGTTTTGGCTATGTTAGTACTTTGTCTTTATATATATTTATGCACATACACACATATATACATATATACTATAATTAGCTTGTCTATGAAAAATCAATGAGTTTTCACCAATATCTTAATGACAGCCATGCTTCTTTCCTACCCCTTCCCACAGAAAAACACTTTTGTTCTTAGTGAAAAGGGGGAGAAGGATCAGGCAGGGTTGTTTGTGCCTCCCACACAGCTGCTTTTCCCAACAATGGACACTTCACAGGGATCTTTAATGTCTGGGTGAGCATGCCACGTGGAGTTTGTGGAATGAGTGCCTATAAGAGGATGTGGACTCCCATTTCCCTAGCCTTCTTGGGTTTCACACTCTGTTGCCAGCTCACACTCAGCCTTTACCAATTTTTCACTTATTCTAGTTTATTCTTGTCGTGTTCATTTTCTGTCTACCCTATGGGAGCAATGCTGGCATCTCCTCTCTCCGCGCACATACTATCTCTATTTCATGTTTGGAACTGTATGTTGGGACTCAGCTCTCTGATAAGTTTGAAAAATAAGTATAAATTTGAAATTAGTACAGCTTTTTTTCATTGTAAGTTTGAGAGTGATCTTTTTTTAAAAGCAGATTTATTGAAATATATTTACTTACCATACAATCTATCCAAAGTATACAATCAATGGCTTTTAGTATAATCAGAGTGTTGTGCATTCATTACTACAAAAAATTTTAAAACAATTCATTAATCCAAAAAGAAAAACTCCACACCCCTTAGCAGTCACCTCTCAATCCCTTTATCCTTCTCCAGCCCTACATAACCACTAATCTAATTTCATCTTTATAAATTGATTTATATTTACATTTTATATAAATGGAATCAAGCAATACATAGTACTTTGTGTCTGGTTTCTTTCAATTAACATAGAGGGTTTTTTTGCCTGATATAAACATCTTGTAACATTAACATACATTTGTTCAGTTTCAAAGAAAAATAGTTTTATATATGCAATATTACCCATATATATAGTTCACATGAGGTTTCACTATGCTCTACAGTCCCATGTTATATTTTTTCAGCTTTCCTTCTAGTATTATACATGTTCTTAGACTTTACCTTTCAACTACTGTTATACCAATATAATGGCACTGCTAGTTACAAATACTATGATGTGCTTTCAACCTTTCTATTCATTTCCAAAGATTAACACACATCCATTTTTTAGCCAATTCTGCACAAGTCAACCCTCAACTTTCTATTTTCTAACCTCATTCTATTTTCTGGTGACCTATATTCTACTTATTAACTCCTTGAGTTTATACAATATATTTAGTTCATAATAGCACATTCATACAATATTTGTCCTTTTGTGTCTGGCTTGCTTCACTCAACATAATGTTCTACAGGTTCGTCCATGTTGTCATATGTTTCACAGTTTCGTTTCTTCTTACAGCTACATAGTACTCCATCATGTGTAGACAACACAATTTGTTTGGCAATTCAAAGGTTGATGGACACCTGAATTGTTCCCATCTTTTGGCAATTGAATAATGCCGCTGTGAACTTTGGTGTGCAGCTGTCTGTTCAAGTCACTGTTCTCAGTACTTCTGGGTATATACCTAGTAATGATATTGCTGGGTCACATGGCAAGTCTATATCCAACTTCTCTAGGAACTGCCAAACTGTCCTCCACAGTAGCTGTACCATTCTACATTCCCACCAACAGTGAGTGTTTCTGTTTTTCCATATCCTTTTCAGAAAACTGCAGTTTTCTGTCTTTTTAACAGTGGCCATTCTAGTAGGTGTTAAATAATATCTCATTGTAGCTTTGATTTGCATTTCCCTAATCGCTAGTGTTGTTGAAAATTTTTTCATGTGTTTTACTGCCATTTGTATTTTTTCTTTGGACAAATGTCTATTCAAGTATTTTGCCCATTTTTTAATTGTGTCGTTTGTCTTTCTTATTGTTGAGTTGTAGCATTTCTTTATATACCATGGATATTAAACCCTTTTCGGATATGTGATTGCCAAATATTTTCTCCCATCGAGCCGGCTGTCTTTACACCTTTTTGACAAAGTCGTTTGAGATGCAAAAGTGTTTAAATTTGAGGAGGTCCCATTTATATATTTTTTCTTTTGTTGCCCGTGCTTTGGGTGTAAGATCCAATTAAACACCACCTACCACAATGTTGAAGATGTTTCCCTGCATTTTCTTTCAGTAGTTTTATGGCTCTAGCTTTTATATTTAGGTCTTTGATTAATTTTGAGTTGATTCTTGCATAGGAGTGAGATAGGGGTCCTCTTTCATTCCTTTGGTTATGGATATCCAGTTCTCCCAGTATTATTTGTTAAAGAGGCTGTTTAACAAATAGTAGCGTGGACTTGGTAGGTTTGTCACAACCAGTTGACTGTAGAAGTGAGGGTTTATTTCTGGACTCTCAGTTCTATTCCACTGATCGCTGTGTCTATCTTCATGCCAATACCTTGTTGTTTTGACCACTGTAGCTTTGTAATATGTTTGAAAGTCAGGCAGTGAAAATCTTCTCATATTGCTCTATGCTTTAGGATGTTTTTGGCTATTCAGGTGCACTTTTCCTTCCAAATAAATTTGATAATTGCCTTTTTTATTTCTGTAAAATAGGCTGTTGGAATTTTGATTGGTATTGCATTGAATCCATAAATCAGTTTGAGAAGGATTGACATCTTCACGATATTCAATCTTCCAGTCCATGAACACAGAATGTCTTTACATTTCTTTAGGTTTTCTTTGATTTTTTTTTAGCATTGTTTTGTATGAATATAGGTCTGTACAACTTTGGTTAAATTGATTCCTAGGCATTTGAGTCTTTTTGTTGCTATTGTAAATGAAATTTTTTTTCCTGATTTCCTCTCCAGATTGTTCAGTACTAGTTTACATAAACATTACTGATTTTTGTGTTTTGGTCTTGTATCCTGCCACTTTCCTGAACTTGTTTATTAGCTCAAGTAGCTTTGTCATAGACATAGTAATGATCTTTTTACCTCTCTATCTCTGGGTGGAAGCTGGAAATATGCTACTGGGTTTTCTAAGAAACCAGAGAAGCTGATTTCAAATTTCTTCCCAAATAGTAAATGGAAATGAATAGCCAACAAAAGTGTTTAAAAAGAAGAACAATAAGGCAGGATTTTCTTTCCAAATATTATATTATAAAAATAGCATAACTATATTATTATTATTTTTTTTAAGATTTTATTTTATTTTATTACATATCTCCCCTCTCCCCCCGTTGCGGCGATGTGCCGAGGCTGGTCACTGCACAGGCGCGGCTTTCCCCGCTTGTGGGCGGCTTCTGCTTCCATTCACGGCCGGCTCTTGCTTCAGTTCGCAGGTGGCTGGCTGCGCTCCATTCGTGGGCGACCTGCCCTGCCCGTGGTGGCTTTTGCCCTGTCCGTGGCAGATTTTTGCCCTGCCCACGGCGGCTCTGGCCCACCCATGGCGGCTTGCCCTTCTCAAGGCGGTCTGCCCCCTAGGAGAGGTCCCCAGGAACTGAACCTGGGGCCTCCCATGTGGTATGCCGGTGCCCTATCCACTGGGCTATATGGCCGGCCCCATAACTATATTATTAATGATATTATTTATTTATTACAAAGCTACCTTAATTGGAATAATGTGATTTTGGTATAGAATTAAGCACACAGATAAATGGGAAGAATTGATTTCCCAAAAAACAGACCCTATAAATATAAGAATTTGATATACAATAAAAGAGAATTCGAATCACTAGACATTAATTATTTACTAAAGTATTTTAGGCAATAGGCTATCTAATAGAGCAATACATTACATTTTTCTGTACCATAACATTCACAACAATAGATTCCAAATATACTAAAGGCTAAATATAAGGAGAACTAATAATAAAGATATTATTATTATATATGAAATCCTGTAATTTCATAGATGGGTTTTGTAATCATGGCATGGGAACACCCTTTCTAAGGAAAATACAATACCCATATACCATAAAGAAAAAGATTGACAGAACAAAAAACAATTTTAAAAATTAAAACTTCCGTTTAATGTAAAACAGCATAAATAGAGTTTAAAAATCAGTGGCAGGTTGGGAGAAAATATTTTCTTTCTCTACAGGATTTCACAAATCAATAAGAAAATTGCTAAATAACCGAATAAAAGTATTGGCAAAAGTGTAATTGGCAATTCACAGAAGAACTGAAAGGGCCAATAAACAAAGAAAAAGATGTGCAACCACCTGGTAATCAGGGGGAAAAAATTAAAACAGCAATGAAATATTGGTTTTCACTTATAAGAATGGCAATTTTCAAACAAATAAATAATTCTTATTGATAAGAGTATAAGGAGCGGAGCACAGTATATATATATATATACTGTTGGTGGGAAAGCATATATAAACCGCCTTTTAGGAAGTTAACTATCAAATTTTAACATTTTCTTTCCCTCCCTATCATTTAGGATTCCTTTGGTCACAAGAAAAATATATCCCATTTAAGCTTGCTTATGCAATTCAAGCAAATTATCGACGAAATCTTTCAAATGAAAAGCTCATTTGAAAGGAATGCAAGGAAGCATTGGCTTCAAGGGAGCCTGGATTAGCAAGCACTCAGTGCCCTGTGATTCTCAGTTCTACTTTCTATCCCATGGTTGCCTGCCCTTCTGATCCTGAAACAGCATCTGATATCTCCAAGGGCTACCTTGTTCTTATACGTGTCTGGCAAGAAAGAATAAGTATTTCAGAACTCCCATAAAAATCCTTGACATTCATTCTGGTTAGAACAGTTTAAGACACACGCCATCCTCTGAATCCATCCTTTCTGTGGCCAGAGGTATTAAATGGGCTCATTGCCTTGACCTAAATCACAGGCTTCGCTTCTAGCAGAATTCATGCCCCAGAACCAAAAAGGCTTGAATGGAGCATAAGGACTGTTACAAAGTGGCAGGCAAGAAATGGAAGCTAGGTAAATGCTGTTTCTGTTCTTTGACCCACAACCACGCCCCTCACTAATTGGAGGAAATATGGACATATGTGTCCAAAGAGCCCATGTGTCCTTTTTTATAAGCCCTTCTTTGTTATAGTGAAAAATTGGAACAAACCTCAATGCCCACCAGAAAGAATGACTGTTAATCTGTGATAAAAACCATAGAATGGATTAGCACACTTATGCAAATGTGAAAAAGAATGAATTATATTCATATGGTTTGAAATGGAAAGATTTGCATAACCAAAATGAGAAATGTAAGTTCTGCACAATCTTTACAGTATAATAATAGTTAACAAAAAGGCAAATAAGTTATGCCTCTGCATGTATATACCCATATGCATTAAAATATGCCTAGGAGGATAGCCATCTATTTGGCAACAGTGGTTATGTCAGAGGAGAGGGTCTAGATTCTAGAATTATGGGGATTAATTATGGGGACTTTTGCTTTATGTGTGGTGGATTTTTGCTATTAGAATGGATTCAAATAATTATTTACAAATGTGAAAAATGATAAATTGCTTAGCACTATATCTGGAAACTATTGAGGATTTAGTAAATGTTAGCAATAATAATAATTATTATTATTAATATTAAGGATAAATTGAAAAAAAAAAGTAGGTTGAAATCTTCCAAATCAGATTCCTGCCAATGTGTATACATGAGACTAGAGAAAACTGTGCTTGGTAAGAGTGGCAGGTAACTAGATTACGTATATGTATTAGGTTTATGTGCATGGCTGTAAATGTGCAGAAGACGTCTAAAAGGACCCTCACTAAGCTGGTAACTGTGGTGACCATTGGAAGGTTTTTAGGATGGGAAGGGGGTGTAGGTGGCTTCTATTTTTATTCCACTTACTGTATTCTTTGAGATTTTCACAAATATGCCTTCTTTGGTACTATTTGAATTATCAAAGTTATATAATCCCAGGTTTGCTTCTATAATCTAAAGCATCATTTACTTAAAAACTAATACTGGCAAGGAAGAACAATTTGCAAAAGCATTAATTTGAGCCCCGTTTGTATTCCTATATTCCAAGCTATTGAACGAGAATGAGGATTGTTTGTCAAGTCGGGACCAGCTGGGATTCTTTGGCTGGCTCCCAGACGCAACTGTGAATAAGCGGATATTGGGTGCTCTCCCACCTCGTCAGGAGCAGCGTTCTCCTGTCTGCTCTTGGCTCCTCTAGCATCCTGTGCCCTGCTAAGGTGTTAACTGACAACTGACAGATTTTACTAAGAACCTACTCTTCCCAGTAGTATTTTCATTTTAAAAGTTGACTTAAAAATTAAAAAAAAAAAAGATTCTCTGAGATTCAAGTCATAAACTTCCTTCACTATAGTCCATAAATATGCTCAATACTCTCCCATCCTCAAAGCAAATAAGCAAATGCTCCTTGACACCCGAGATCCAGTGACTATCGACTTTCATGCAAAATTTTTTATTAAATAGTTCATTGTCTCTTCTACTAACTTCCCAATCACTACAACTCCAATGTCATCTGGCTTTCATCTTCTCTCCTGAAACTGCTCTCCTTAAGGTCGCCATCATTAAGATCTATTTGCTATTCTGAGGGCCCTTTATTTTTTCAATTTACTTCAGTACTCCCTGGGATAATGGTGTTGCAGTGTTTATTACAGAGCATTTAATATGTCTATGTGTTTGTCTCCACATCTTGACGGTGAGCTTCTTTATGTCTGGGTCTCTGCTTCACTTGCCTTCACATCACCATTGTCTTGCACACAGCGTTGGTCTTGATAGTACATGTATATATAGATGCACACTACCTGGTATTTATTGATGGACTGGATGAATTGGCAGGTCCAGTGCCACGTGATCACATAGTAGAAATGAATAAACTATGTGCAAAGGTGCAAAGGTGTGGCAGGCAGAGGGAGTGGTTGACTGAGGAAGGCATTTTGAGCAGGTTAATTCATCTTGCAGCCCTTCAATAATGCTATCCACCCACTCTTTGGATTGGTTCTGATGGCAAGAATTAGGACGATAAAAAGAAACAACTTGGTGTAAGAACCAGAACTCATTTAGGTTTGGTTAAAAGATAGAAGTGGTATCTCCATCGTGACATTGGATGTGAAGCATGGGGATTAGAGAGAAGGGAAAGAGTAAGTTATTCTAGTATTAGAGTGAGATTGTGAGGGATTTTAAAAAATAATTTTATGCATTATCTGAAAGGAAAAAAAGCGAGTATGGGAGTATGAAAAGGGTGAAGGACTCCTTTGAAAATACATAAAAGTTTGCTCTCTAGTGGAATATACTAAAGGGCAGAAAATGGAAGTAGGATTAGGATGCCACTATCACTTTCCTTTGAACCAAAAAAAAAAAAAAAATGAGTTGGTGAGAAACATCTTCTAAACTTTGCTTTTACCAGGTATCACATCCATAAGGACTCTTGCAGGCCTGAGGGGCACTACTCAGGATACTTACTAGTACATGGTGCGCTGCCACTATAGTAAACAATGAGGTTACTCAACACGCCCTCCCTATTGGGTGACAATTTGCCGAAAATAGTTGGGCATGTTTGACTGCCTATCATCCCGCAGTCTAGAAAATGGCTGCTTTGATTTGCCCAACTGCTTTTGTGTATCCTTGAGTTAATGGATCAATTGACTATTTTGTTGTTGCTCTTTATTCAAGGATGATGTACGTGTTGCCTTCACTGAGGGATTATTATCTCCCAGTCACTGTACTAAGAAAGCATGTTATCAGAGCTACATAATTGTCTGCTCTAAAGGTGGGGATTTTTTTTTTCTTTTCATTTTGAAGATGAGGAAAGTGAAACTTAGAGGTTAAGAAACTTGCCCACAGTCATTGGAGAGCTAGGACCACACCCTTGTTGATCTGACACAAGTGCCAGGATTTTAATCACTACATGATACTTTATTCTTATACCCCAAAGATGTAGGCCAGGCCTCTTCCAGACTGTGAACACATTTAAATATCTAGCAATGGAACTGAAAATGACCTTCAGGCACTTTTTTTGCATAGCTTTTTGTGTTTTTTTAGAAAATAAAATTGGTCTGTGGATTTACGGACCAATCATGCATAAAATCCATGATTCCCATATATCACCCAACTACCAACACCTTGCATTGGCGTAGAACACTTGTCACAATTGATTGTAGCACATCTTTATAATTGTACTATTAATTAAAGTCATGATTTATCTTAGGATTTCCTGTTTGTGTAGTGTAGTATAGATCATGGATTTTTAAAAATTTTATTCTGTTACTGTATATACAATCTGAGATTTCCCCTTTTAATCATATTCAGATACATATTTAAGTGCTCTTCAGTCACTTTAAAAACTTTTTAAAATTTATTTTTCTTTATTATAGAAGTTGTGGGTTTACAGAACACTGGTGCATAAAATACAGGATTCCCACACACCACCCCACCTCCAACACCTTGCTTTGGTGTGGAACATTAGTTACAATTGATGACAGAACATTTTTATAATTGCACTATTAATTAAAGTTGATGGTTTAACTTAGGGTTCACTGTTTATGTAGTGTAGTTACATGAATTTCCTTTTAAATTTTTATTCTGTTACTGTATATACAATCTAACATTTCCCCTTTTAATCATATTCAGATATGTATTTCAGTGATGTTAATTGCTTTCACAATGTTGTGCTACTATCACCACCATCCATTATTCAAACTTTTCCATCATTCCAAATAGGAATCCTGTGCATTTTAGGTCTTCAGGCACATTTAAGAACATCTCTAAGCAAGTCCTGAGCTTAGAAACTGAATTTGCGAAATTCCGTAGAACAAAATGCCACTCTGAATCTTCTCTTACCCCTCAAATATCTCCTTCATGTTGTGACCCCTTTTTGTCTTATTTTTAGGGTAGCTTCTGTTTCAGGGGATTCTAGGGGGAGTGGTGAGTGGGTGGGAAGGGGAGGCCTTTCCTAGGTCTACAGAACAGGTGATAAATGCACTGAGGTGCCTAGAGAGCAATTTTCCCTCTGCTGCACACCTCTGAGTTAGACAGCGTAATTGCAAGTATAGCATGCTCTGACTCTAACAAAATCAAACGGTTGTAATAGAAACGTGTCATAAGTCAATGTCTTCCACTTCTAAAACAAACATCTTCACTGTGCTTCTGTGTTTGTTTTGGCTTTAGAAGCTGAGTCCTTTGTCAAATGGTAGGAGACTATTACTGGTGATAATGTGTTTTGACTCTATTATTGTTATCTTAAAATTCGTTTCTTCTGGGCCCATACTTCTGGTATGTTTGTTTAATGACATATGTAAAAATCTTTGTAAGAGCTGTATTAAAATGACGGATATTTTATATTGCCAACACAAACCACAATCTCCAAGGCTGATGATAACTCCGCTGCTGGTCTCAGCTACTGTATGCTTTAAAGCTCTTAGCTGCTGTTCAAATGTTGGCATAGTTGTCAATCATTCTGTATCATGCTTACAGTCTGTGTGAGGAAGACATTTGTTAAATTGCAACCTCCTAGACTCAAAGAACATTTACCAAATGCTTTCAGATAAAATACCACCCGATTCTGTAAAAGACTGGGAAGCTTGTAAGAGGAAGAATTACCTGAGGGAAATAGCAAATTGCAGAAGAGAAAAGTAACATAATGAATCTCTCCATTCTCTATTAAGCTTTTGATAAGAACTTAATTCCTCTCTTTTCCATGTGTGTTTGTGTTATTCATTTGACTAGATAAAGCTGTTTGGGGTCAGGGAACATATACAATACTGGTGGTGTCAAGCTTATAAAGGAATGGCTGTCCAAGAATGGTGACTCACTTTGGGAACCCCCGAGCTAAAGGAAAATCTCTGGAATTTTCTTATATTCTACTATCCTTTCCATTATCTTTGATAGAGCCCATTCTTTGTTGGGACCAGAGTGTCTTATAAATTATATAGGGAAAAAAGCAGAGACGGTGAAAGGCCAGTGAATATTCCTTTTTTCTCTAACACTACTACCAGTCCCCTGTTCCGACATTGCCTGGTAGCTATTGTATCCCACTCCCCTCTGTCCCACAATATTTCACAAACTCTGTTTGTACTTCCCATCCTGTTATTTTGATCAACTAAGAAAAAAGAACCTCACAGAACTGAAGTTTACCTCTAAAGGTCCAAATCAAATGTCTATCATTTGCTCCTGCCTTTTACCTACAGGATCTAAGTCAGTGGCTTCCAACCAGGGATAACACATATGCACAAAGCATTTGTGAAGAATGGACAATTAATATGCCTAGCAAGGCATAATAAATCATGTATGTTTATGTATAATACAATGTAAAAATTATTTTCACATACTATTTTCAAATATATGTTTGCAGTAGGTGAAACAAAATGTTATGGATTAACAGCTTCTATGTGCAGAGGTGAAAATTGCAAATCATCTCGGAGGGAACAGAGTTATCTCAATAAGGGAGGATTTATTTGGGTGATTCCTCTTAGTTAAGTAATTGAAAGGTAAGTCCTGCTGTCTTGGGGGAACTCTTGTAACAGAAACATGTGTGGCCCCTTAGATCTTGGTTTTCAGAGCTAGTCTCTGGGTAGAAGAGTGACCGGAAGCCATGATATTGCCTTGGCAGGGTGAATCTGAGATCCTAATCTCTTCACTGGAGATTCAAAATAAGGGAAACGTGTCAGGATGGACAAGAGTGGCTCAGTCCAAAGGCAGTGGGTGAGAAAGGATGCCAAAGCCCTGGAGGGGAACTCTCTATGAGAAAAATGGCTGGGGACCTGGTCTAAATATGCAGCCAAGTGTTTTTTTGAAAGATTAGTGGTAGACAACATGTGTTTGAGGTAGGATGCATAGCCAGGTCCCACCATTGTTTAGGAAGAATGATTGTGCTAGTGTAGAGCCTAGTGTGAGAAGCCACTGTAGTACTGACAAGCAAAACAAGGGGACCGCTGTACAGTACATTAGCATTCTTTGTACCATGAGCATCACTGTTCAATAACAACCACTCAATAGCAATATGTCAATGGCCATGAGCTGATAGGATCTTAAAGTTCTCTCTCCACTTGGTGTTTTGAAGAAAGACTTTAATATCATTTATGCTAGTGGACCCCAGCATTATTCAATATGGTTGGTGAGAGGTTTGCTAATGGAGCCAAGAGGAACTGGGTAGTTAACTGGATAAATAAAAGAGTTGTGACTATATTTGTATATCAAGTTATAAAGTGTGTCATATGGATATTACCAGAATTCCCAATATTCAGTATTATTTAAACACATAACTGAATACATAGTAGTCTCTTGAAATTCAGTATTTTATTAATCTTCGTATACCATGGGGGAATTTGGAGAGTTTTTCAACCTCAAAAGGAAATTCATATTCTCACAAAGAACAGTCACTGCCCAGAACCCTCAACCTTTCACTGCTTTGGACTTGGTGCCATGATCTCATCTCCTAACAGCGCTCAAACCCCTGAAGTCCTAGTTCCTGCCGTGGGGTAGGGAAGTTCAGCTCCCGCTGGATGGAGAAGGAAAAAGGAGACGACTGGAGGTATATGGAGTCACTGGTGTGAAGAACTGGTTCAGGCATTCCACACTGGTAACCAGTTTTGACAGAGAAGTACTTTTCTATGTCATGATCAGTTTCTTTTAGATTATACGTTTTCTTTTTCAGATATGTGATTGGTTAAAATGGCTTTCTTGAGCAGGCTTGGGTGTTAAGGCACAATAACATTGTTTGTATGTTTGATTGCTAACTGAAGAAATATCAGCAAAAAAGTTAATTATTAATCTAGTCACACATAGAATTTGCCTGTACACCTTTTAATTTCCCCTTAAGGACTGTGCTTCTTAAATATTTTTAGATCGATTATTTTTCTTATTTCCAGAGTTTTACAAAACACCTTCAGGCTTCCTCAGGCTGTGCCTAGATGTTTTTTGAGGATGGTCAAGTTATAAAGAAAGCAGGACTGTTTATATATATAAACTCTGATAGCTATGACCGTGGTCAACTAGATCGAGTAGAGGCATAATCTACATGCCAGATTCATAAATTCATGCAAGGATTCTTTCAAGAAAATGATTATACTTTTTTCCTTAATAGGAACAGCTGGTGTCAGTGATGCGGGTGGCTGAAGTTTTATTTGGATGGCAGCAGTTGGTATAACAACTCTTCTGCTGCTTACATTTAAAATACTCCATCAGATACATGCCAATGAGTGGATGGCAAGGCTCAACTTTTTCAGTTAGGAATTAACCCCAGCTTGGCCTGGGACCCTGCCAGAGCTAGGAAGACTGTGAAGGCCACTCTTCTTGGATTGTACCTGGAGAGTCTGGATTTTTTTTTCTCAATCAAATCTTCCCGTGATTCATCCATTTTCAGGTGGATCGTGCATGGCTTTAATGAATTAGATCATTGTTTTTCATTTCTACAAAAGGCAGATTGGTAAAATGGGTAAAAAAAATAAAATTTGGTTAGTCTTAATGAAGAACATTTTTAAGACACTGCATGCTTTTGATTTAGTGTTAACTGAAAAATTTTCTTCTTATCTTGTTTCTTGGAAATTTATTTTTATGAGGGGTTGAGTAATTCCCTGACTGGAATAAGTGCTTGAGGTATTAAAAAATCAAACATGTTGCCTTATGGATCGTTTATAAACCTCTTCAAGCAGCAGGACAATTAATAATAGTGGTATCCAGTAGCCATAATTGTTGGCTACTTTCTACTTGAGAGGTATTTCACATCCATTATTTAATTTAACACTTAGCATCCCAATAAGGACTATTTTCATCTCCATCTTATTATTAAGAAAACAGGATCAGAGAGGTTAAATAACTTCCCCATAGACACAGAGATAATGTGGTAAAGAAGATTTTGAAGCCAGTCTGTCTGGCTCCAAAGCTGGCACTCTTAATCATACCCTTAATTATTGTACTTTAATACCACAGGTTGCTTCCAAAATGTCTCCCTCTCTTTTAATTCAACTCTTCTCAGCCTTAATTACTTAAGAAACAGAAAATGAAATTCCATCACCCTCCTTTGCCTTCTTTTCCCACACCTGCTTTGCCCCACAATCTATAGAACTCACCAATTCTTACTTTGGCAACCTGCTAATTTGAAGGAAGAGGAAGCTAAGCAAAAACAAGGCTTAGAAACATGTGTTGAGAATCTGATGTGCCTTACCATTCGTATCTTCATGTGATACATACAGCCACGTAACAGCTTCTTTTAGAGTAGCTAATTTGTGTAGTACTTAAATACAAATATTCATTTCCTTCAGTAGCTGTTTTCTTCCTAATTTTAAAAATTTTAATTAGAATTGAATCCATCCCAAAAGGATATTTCACAGATAAAATAAAACTATATAGGGCCACATGTACCCTTACTTTAAAACTTGACAAACTGGTGAAACTTTGAAACTCCTCCATCCTCTCAGTAATTTTCATGATGAAAATAGCGTTCACTTATAAGTTGAATTCCAAGGGAGTAAGGTTGGTAATTTAACAACAGGTTGTAAACCCAGTTACTAATTTGAATATATAAGAAAAGGGCCAAGGGCATGAAAAACTTTTAACTCAAATATGTAGAAGTTGAAATATCCAATATTATTTTCAAATAGTAAAAATTCAATGAATTGAAGGTTTAAGGGATGGAAGAAGGCTTGGTAATGGACTTCTGACAAGTCCATGGTTATCTATTATGCTCTTTGCTTCAATCTGATGGCATTATTATGAAACTTTTTGCTTCTTTCCCCTGAGGATTGATATCTTGGAGTATACCAGGCTCATTCTCTGAATAGCCAAGGTTATAGAGAATTTAAAATATAAATAACATAGAAGCAGAGTGGGCATCACCATCCCCAAATCCTGAAGATTGGGGAATGAACGATGGGCTAAAGTAGACTTATAACTATTCTGCTATAGACTTATTATTATTCTAGCAATGAAAGAATTCTCATCATTGATGTAAAGGCAGTGGCCACCAAAGTTTCTGAGGGATGGGAGAAAGAAGAAGAGATCTAATATGGGGCCATTGTCAGGATATTGGATTTGTCCTGTATGACATTGTAGTGATGGATATAGGCCATTGTATATTTTGTCATAACTTATAAAATTGCGTGGGAAAGAGTGCAAACTATAATGTAAACTGCAGTTCATGGTTAGTACAATGCTTCAATATGGGTTCATCAATTGTAACAAATGTACCACACTAATAAAGGATGTTATTAATTTGGGAAAGTATGTGGGGGGGGGGGGGGGAATGGGGCAAATGAGAATCCCTTACATTTTTATGTAACATTTATGTAATCTAAAGCTTCTTTAAAAAAATAATTTAAAAAAGTAAATATCAGTCCCAACAGAAAAAATATAAATGGAACATGTACACCTCACCGGCCCTTGAAGTTCTTTCCCATGGGCTGTTTAACCCTTCCCTGGAAGTGCCTATCCCACTCGTAGTTGGAAACAAGTGGTCAGTGGCAAGAAAATCAGGTGGTTGTGGTCTTGCCGTACTTGGTGGTAGTATCATTAGTATTTCATATTGGTTTTAAATGACAAGAGTTTATGGAGTTATCTTGTTTTTAGGATACTTATTTTTTTAAATAGAAATGCAACGTTAGAAGCAAAAAGTGGCCCCAGAATCTTTAAGATTGTAACGGGAACTTTACAATAAATTTTCCATGTTCAGCCCTCTATGACTTATTTCTAACATCACTTGTGGAATATTTTCTTTTAATGGGGACTTGAAGAAAATAGTAATATTGTTCAATTTTCTTCAATTATTAGTATGAAGGTGAACTATTGCTAGTAAATGTAGATCTTCATAGCAAATTTAGGATTCTTTCTTGAAGCATTGGTGAGACCTTCTAGCTAATTGGAAGGAGTCCTGGACTTTTGTCAGAGAAACTGCTCTTGGATCTTCTGCCTCTTCTAGCTATGTGTCCAGCTCATCTATAAAATGGGAATGATGATGACTAGCACAGAAACACATCCATCATAAAGTGTTGGGTTATGTGCTCACCCAGGGCAGGCCAGTAAATAAACCACAGTTCAGGGACTAGTGTGTAAGGCTTAGAAACCTGATTGTGTTGACACAGGTAGAGTGGACCAGCTCTCAGGACAATGCTCAAACTAAACAAGACTCATGTATTTTGTAAATAAGGGATGGCAATGAAATAATTTATAATGAGAAAAACTGTTGCAAGAACAGGAATACTGACAGTCCATTCTCTCCCTGACCACCAAGGCTTATAGGGAGTTAAGACTTAATCAGAAAATTGTTTAAGGAGTATGAGATTGAAAGAAAGGCAATTGGATAATGTGAAAATTTAACAGTATAACTCTAAGATAGCCTCATGCATCCCTCTCAAAATAGTGATGATTTTATCATTGAGGTAGTAGTATTAGAGATACAATGGCTACAATACTTTGTGCGTATCTCCATATTAAGGATGGCTTTGTCAATAAGAATGAGCTAAGACTTTTGGCTTTTTTTCTCCCAAGGACAGTACTTGGCTGCAAGCTGTCAATGTACTATTTGACTCTCCCTTTTCTCTCTTCAATGGCTGACCATCCTTTTCACAGTTGACACTTTCTTGTTAGCTATGATAAAGCATTCATTAAAGTTGTAGTCATATCTCCAAGGACAGGGGGTCATTGTTGTTGTTGTTTTTTTTCATGACTTGTATATTTTTACTCCAAATTAATTTCAGAGTTTAGCTCTCAGAAGTTATCTTTCTCTCTTTCAAAATACTTGGTCCTGTTTATGATAATACCTTTCCCATGCTGCTATTAGAAAGCTAATTTGGATAATGCAACTGAAAGCATATAGTTTAGATCTTAGCACATCTCAGACAGTCAATAAATGATGTTTGTGTCTTGAATATGGATATCTTCCCTGAAACATTATCATTTTATCTGTATATTTTGTTGGTTATGGGGACCTTAGCATACTAGATTTTCTGGATCATTTCATTCCAATTTCAAACAATTGTTTCCATTTTCAAATATTCATTTCCATTTTCCCCTAAGCCAACTACTATCCTGAAATTTCCAATTTTTCAGCATCTAAAATGCATGTACCAGATGCTCTTAAATCTCTGACATAAGCATTTTTTCAGACTATGACACCTGATTTTTAGTTAGAGAAAATATCTCTTAGGATTTAAAGTATATACTAAATAACTGTTTATTATAAAATTGGAAGTGATGCATATCATAATGTCATTTTGTGCCTTGTATTACAGCAAGATAGTTATTTAAGAATGGCAGTTGGCACTTATTACTTTTCTGCTTTGTATTATACTTTGTCACTGTCAATGTACATATTTTGCTTTTCTTATTAGCCTCTAGTTTCTGTAAGGAAAGGGCCTGTGTCTTACTCATTTTGTATCCCCTACAGTACTTGGTAAATATATGTTGAAAGGATGTGGGAATAGCCAAAAAAAA
>PVKH010006228.1:0-21269 GCA_004027955.1 Chaetophractus vellerosus
CACAAGAATGAACACAGCGAGAACAAGCAGAAAGGGGGGAGATATGTAATAAATAAAAAAATAAATCTTAAAAAAAAAAGTGCTGGTATTATGTATTGCCTTAGTTTGGTAGAGAAACCCTGATGATCTAGTATTTATTTTACTTATTATTATTTTTTCAACCCCTTTCTCTTTGGTCTCTAGCACTTGTACACACGGAACCTAGTAAGATGCCTCTTGAAGTCATTCCTCTGCTTAGAGCCTCCAATTAGAAGCCACAGCAAAGTTTGGGCACAACTACTCGATCTCTCTTTAGGAGGGGCTCCATTTCACACAATGTCCAGTGGGGTTCAAGGCTGGAGAATGTGTGAGACTGACTAGGGCATCATGCTATCAGTAGGTTGTCAGCTCCTTAAGCAAACAGGCCACTGTGTTTGTACCTTGCCAGCTCTTCAGACATAAAATAACGTGGTTGAGTCAGCTGAATCAAAGCCATGCTCGGAAACCTGAGAAGAAACAAAATTGATCCTTAAAATATTAATATACTCCGAGTGTAATAATCAGTATTTACTGTGAAAGGGGAGAGTTCTTATTATAGCAAGAGAAGCAAAAAATAAGGACCCAAGAAAGTAGCCATTTAAATTTCCCTATACACTAATTCAGATTGTCTTCTCGTTTTGTTTAGTAAATAATATCTTTGTGAATTTTGTGCCTATTAAGTCTATTACAAGCATTCTTGTGATCATCAATCACTTTCATTAGATGGCATGCTTCGTAATTTCAGGTTTTTTAAATCTATTCAACGTTAAACCCCACACCCTACGCAGCATAATACATTATATATAGCTGCATCCTTTCCCCCTTCCATCCTTCTTTCAGAGAGTTCATCTCACATGGTATTCAACCTTCAAATCTCCTAAATTCTAGCTAACCAATAACTTGACATAGTGAAACATTATGTCAATAATTTCATAATTATAAGTCACAATTGCAAATAAGGATTTCTCCTCAGCAACTGTTCATTCCCCCCTTAGATTACCTGCTCTTGGTCATTTCTGGGCTGCTTAGTAGAATTTCTATGAAGAGATTAAGGGAAACAACATTCATAAAATTATTATTTTTTTAGTTGGGGGAAGATTAAAATAGCTGGTTGAATCTGGATTTATTTATTTTTTTTAATATTGGTGTTCTAATTATCCATTTTGACAACTAGGCTGGTTCAAAACTCGCATAGGATATATAAGGTGTGAAACATGCAGTTCTCATCCCCGAACTAGTAGATCCTTCTTTTGGTTTTCCTGCATGTGGTCAAAAAGATTAGCAATATGGAACAGTGATCTAGGAAGATCAACTGCTTGCTTGGAAGGGCCTCTGAAGATTGTTGTTATTTTGATATTCCCATATGCAGCATGTGATTCCAGGCACTTGTTTTGTAGTAATGTATACCACCTCATCCCATAAACAAACAAATAACTAAAATTAATTGGAAGCCAATACTGAAAAAAAAAAGGTAAAATATAAATGTAGATATCAGGACAAGGAAACAATAGAATAAAAGGTTAAGTTTCTGGGGAGAAATTAGGCACAGAGGTTGCAGTATTACTCCCAGAAAAATGATAAACTTCTTGAGGTCAGCAGGTAGTACAAATTTCATATCTTTACCAGTATTTGGCATAGCAATTACATACAATTGGTATTCAATAAATACATAATGGTTTGCTGTCTTTTATTAATTTGTTTAAAGAGTAGAACAGAAATGTCCTGGCATTGCGTGAAAACATTTTCTTTTTTATTGACAAGATCCTGGCCGTATGAGAATTTTGACATAATTGCAAAGAGCTAGGGAATTGTACTCCTCTCAGATTTCTTCACTCTCTGGCAGATTTTAAACACCTGGAGAAAAAAGCCATCGAAAATCATTTGTGGTGGCCACAGTTAAGTTTGGGCGCAGTCTCACAGCTCTCAGCATGGATGCTAACTTCAAAATTTAGCTGGAGTCCTTCGAGGATGGAATTGACTTAACTGATACCACGTTAGAAGAATGAAATTCCATCTGACACATACTCACTAAATATTATTATTTCTTAACTTTCTTAAAACACGAAAGGTGAAAGACTAAAACGTAATTCTAATTGGCAAAGGAATTTCATACAGGGAAGACTGTTCTTGATTAGCAGCTGTATAGGCAGAGGGAGGGTTGGGGATATGGAAATTTGGCTAAGAATTCACACAGAAAGGTGCTCAATGTGCTTGGAAATAGCTCAATCAGTACTCAGCGTGCTGTGAAAGCGCTCAACTGGTGCTCAACTTCCCGCATATTGAAATGAGTTGAAGACTCGCTTTTAAAAAGTGCTCAATTGGGAGTGCTCAAGTTGTGGTGCCTATTAGTTGAATGCTAATTAACTTTCCCTTTTCATATGGCTCACTTCTCTATTAAGCAGAGGGAGAGTTTTGCTGTTCAGTTTTGCATGGACTGTCTATGAAACATAGGAGATCTGCACATATTTTGGAGAAAATATCCTACCAACTATTTCCATAGCTCTTGCTTGTGCATTCTCTCTTTTCTGTTTTTACACTATTTTCCTCACTATTTCTGAGTGATATTGTCTTGTTTGAAGCTATTTTGAGGAGACCAAAATAGCAGAGCCTGCTGGGTGATCTGATCTGATATCTTTTTATTCCTGATACATGGGTTTGGTTTTTAAAAGTGCCCTTTCAGTCATTTTGATACACTGCTCTTCAGAAATGGTGTTGAGCTTTAATATGAGTTGAAGAAATTGTTATGGCTTTGTGTTGTGATCCTAAATGTTTACTTTCACCTTTGGTGAACTTATTAATTGCTTATTTTTTTAAGTGAGAAAGATCAGTTGTATAATGTTCTCCATAATAAATAATTCCATTAACAAATTTGCTTAAGATCAAATTTGAGCTACCTATTTTGGGAATGCACTACAGGAAAAATATGCCATGCCTTTTCATTATCACACTATTGCTATAAATTGAAATGAAGCTTTAAATGGATTGTTTTTCTATAACAACTTCAGATTCTCACAGGAAGAAGCTGTGCACACTGAGGTGTGTGAGGGCATTTGTTAATGCATTCAAGTGAGGTCATGTATTCCTTTAGCAAATACTTCATTATATATTTCAAAAAAGAATTGAAATATGTGCCTTTACTTGCAGCTAGCTAATGGTTGCTCACCTAGGCTTGTTATTCAGCATGTTTGTAATGCACTTATACATTGTGGCAGCTCTTTCCCCTAATTACCAATACAAAAATCTATTCAGAAGGGAAGGAAGCCTTTGAGAACGTTATTCTTTAGTTGAGAAGAAAATCAAGCCAAAGCTTTACCTGTCAGTGTCAAAACCTATATTTCAGTTTAATTTTTGATCTTCAATAATAGTGTGGCAAGTAGTCCTCTGAAGTAAAAATTCAAGGAAATATTGAGGTAAATAGAAAGATATGAATATGTATATGTCACACAACAACTGAAAAGGGAAAATGTACCCAACCTTCATTTTTAAGATGAATAAAATCACATCTAATACAGGATTAATGCATTAACCTCCTATTTCATCTCCCAGATAACCACTCTGCAGAGCAAAAGGGACTTTGGTATGTAAAAGTCATTGGAAAGCCCATGGATTTGGTGGCTATATGGCATCAGGCTCCTTACATCGCGTCATTCAATATGTAGGTCATCTAACTCTCTCATTCTTCTTTGGGTCTTCCAAACAACCTTTGATTTTTTATTGGCTACATATAGGTCTACAGCAGAGAGAGAATAAGTTGGTCAGATGAGTAAGTTGTTTAGAAAGTAATTTAGTCATATTCTGGTATATGTGAAAGGGATATGAATCTCATTGGAAATCAGTAAATTTGCACCAGGGCTTTCTGTTGCAATGTGAATTTTGTTACTGTGAATCTGCCCTGAGAGATGGGATGGCTTTGGTGTTCTTCTAATAGCAATTTTCTGAGTCTGTAGTAATAATGGTCTGACCTTGAATAGTGGTGAATTCATTAAGGTAATGACTTTAGTGGAAACTTGCTGGATGTCAAAACCTTGTTTAATTTTCTTTTTGAATTTCTGCATTTCTGTGGTGTTTCCACAATAATGTCATGTACAATTTTTAAGTTCAATGAAAATTATTTTCTTTCCTTACATGCTTATAGTCAAAGCTACTATTAAGATATGTCCATGAAAATTAAAGTTTGATATATTTAATAAATTGGGGTAGTTTGTAGTGATAATATCCAATTAGGACCTTTCTTCTTTCCTCCTTCATCCCTCAGTCCTTCCTTTCCTCCCTTTCCTTCTGTCTCCCTCCCTCATTCCCTCCCTCCCTCTCTCTCTCTCTCCCTCTCTCTCAGAGAACAAAATGAAGGAAGTTAGATAGCAGAGTTTCCCTCACAAATTCTACCCAATGGCTATAAGAGGCAGTACCGTGTTATTGCTTTGCTCTAAAATGATGATAGAAATCTATGCCCTGCTTCCCCTCACTATTTGGCATATTGAAACATGCCTTTTAAATTACCCTTTACACAATTCTACCATGCTCTCTCCTGGAAACTAAAAGCTAATTCAGCTTTCTAATCTTTATGATAGAAAAATAATACATAGAGTGGGTGTTTACCAAGCAATCATAAATTCTAGTGATTTATTTACTTTAAGAAATTCAGAAGGTTTTAGGTGGTTTGCATCAATTTGAAACAATTATCTTTTTGCATTTGCTTGACCTAGTTAGATAATGATGTGCAAACAGATTTGATTCAATAACACATTAGTAAAAATGTTCAGTGCGGTCTTGAAACAATTGTTTTTAATATTCCTGAACAATAGGAAGCTTGAGGTTCAGCCTCCTGTGAGGTGTGTGGTGCTTGTTGGCAATTAGCTCTGACATTTTTGAGACTTCCAGGACAAAGGGGTTCTATTTTGAAAACACTCATTAGAAAGCATATGAATGTGTATCATCTATTGAACACTAGGTTGTTTGTTTGTTGTTTTCATTTATTGGTGGCCAATATTAAGAAATTGTTAAGAAAGCATCAGTTTATGTTATTTGATAGTTGAACAAGATAATTTTTTATACTTTTTAATATTATCTTTTCAAAATTAGGATTTGTAATGTTTCATTAATATGCAAATATTTTCTGTGGCTTCTTGTGTTTTTCCTCTACTGTATGTTCTGCTTTCCAGTGAAAAATTAATAAAGGATCTCCACTGTTCCTAAAGTTTTCATCAATATGAGCAGATGTTGTTATTGTTTGTTTGACTGGAACATTTACTCTGAAAGATATTATCTGAGTTTGAAATAAACTAAGCCTTAGTCTTATCGTATTGAGTATTCCTTTGTTTTTATTTTTTTGGTAACTAAGAGTAGTTATTTGATCATTTGTAGCATGTGAAAAGAGAATTCACTCTTGTTTCATGGTTTTATTTTTATATCAATGCCCTGTCAACAAAAACAAGCAAACATGCAAAAACAACAACAAAAAACCATAAACTTGTTCCTTATATGACAGTCAAATAACCAAATGACTGTAACAGTGCTTTTTATTAACTATGTAGTATACTAAAATTTCAGTCATTTTATCTACTTTGTAAAAATTTAACAGACATTTATATAATTAGAATGTGGTTCTAAACAATTACAAATTAATTTAAACATCATAATCAGTTATGGGGTAGGTACTACTATTATTCCCCTTTTGCAGATGAAGAAATTAAGGTATGGCAAGTTATATGATCTTCACAAGGCCACATGGTGGATTTTTACCCAGGCAGTCTGGCTTCACAGTCTTGCGTGTGTGCTGTTATAAAAATTCCAACTGATTCCATTCTTCCCCTATGAATAATGAATAAACCACCTCTTGATTGTTGTGTATAAGTCCTTGCCTAATAGTAACAGTAGAATTTCTGATAGTGGTATTGTTATTCTTTGATTGAAAAATGTTCAAAGTTTCTAAGGGACATATCCAAAGGAGAGTATGCTGGGTTGAATTGTTTCTCCCCAAAAGTAGTGTTCAAGTCCTGACCCCTGGCCTGTGAATATGACCTTACTTTGAAGTAGTATCTTTGAAGATGTTATTAGTTAAGATGAGGCCAAACTGGACTGAGTGGATGGAACTCAAGCAGTTGAGCACCTGCTTCCCACATGGGACGTCCCGGGTTCAGTTCCCAGTGCCTCCTAAAAAAACCCAAGAACAAACAACAAGCAAAACAAACGAAAACACCAACTCAGGGGAGCCAATGTGGCTCAGTGGTTGAGTGCAATCTTCCCACATATGAAGTTCCAGGTTCAATTCCTGGGCCCCGGTACCTCAAAAAGAAAAAAAAAAAGTTTCCAATCCAAGATGTCCTAATAAGAAGGAGAGAACTGGGCACAGACAGACACAGAAGGGGAACACCATGTGACAACTGAGCCAGAGAATGCCATGGATTGCCAGCAAACTGCCAGAAGCTGAAAGAGGCAAGGAAGGATTCTCTCCTAAAGAAAGTATGATCCTGCCAACACTTTGATTTTGGACTTCTAGCCTCTGGAATTGTGAGACAATAGATCTCTGGGTTTTGTTTGTTTGTTTGTTTGTTTGTTTAACTTAAATTTTTACTTTTAAGGAAGCTTTGGATTACATAAACGTTACATCAAATATATGGGGTATTCCCATATACCCCATCTTCTCCCTCTCTCACTCTTTCCCACATTAACAACATCTTTCATTAATGTGGTACATTTGTTACAATTGATGAACACATATTGAAGTGGACTATAGTTTTCATTATAGTTTACAGCTTGCACTGCACAATTTTATAGGTTTTGACAAAATATATAATGGCCTGTATCCATCATTGCAATGCCATGCAGGATAATTCCAATGTCCCCCAAATACCCATGTTACACCTATTTTTCTCACCCTCTCCCCTCAGAATTTCTGGTGACCACTGCCTTTATATCAGTGATACAAGTTCTTCCATTGCTAGGATAACCATAAGTCTACTTAAGTCTGTAGTTGCATTTCCGCCTTATGTTTGTTCATTCCTCAATCTTGAGGGTTTTGGGATGATGATGCCCACTCTGTTTCTGATTGAGAAGGGGCTTAGATCCCATGGGGCAGATGGGTGGAACTGTCTTGCTTGCAGTTGTAGATACTCTCTGTTTTTTGGGATGGGCATTGTCCATCATCATCATCCTTTTTTTAGTTATCCTGGGTGAGTCCAGTGAAATGGAAAGTAGGTGTTGCAACTCTGCTGAGATTCAGGGCTCTACTGACATATGAACAGACCTAAGATTAAAGTCTCTGGGACATATATTTTACAAGTATAGTGCTAATTATAGGTTTTATTTTTTTATATTTTTATCTTTATTTTTATTTTTAAAATTCTTTTTAATTTTAATTTTTGTATTTTATTATTATTATTATTTGCTTCTTTATTATTATTTTTAAAAATATCTGTTATTTAAACCACCTAATTTGTGGGTTTTTGTCACAGCAGCCCTAGGAAACTAAGAAAGAGGAAGGAAAGCGAGGAACTCACAAGCAATTTATAGATCACATCAATCCTGAAGATCAATGGGGTGAAAATCTCATATCAACACATTTATTTCATTTCGTCTTAAAGTTTAAAATTTTCAATTAAAAAATCATTTGAATAGAATGTGGGTTAAAAATTTAAAACCCACAGTAAAGGCAAGAAAAATGCAATTCTAAAGGAGAAAGCCTAAAAGAATCTTGTTAAAGCAAATTTACCTTTTTAATATTAATAATATTAATATTATAGTTGTTCTAGAACCAACTATAATATTAATTGAATTTGACTTCTTTAAGTTTGATTCCATCTCAACTGATCAAAACATCAGGGAATTTAAACAACTAATTATTGCATCTTAAAGACAAAGTAGCTTCTTTCATCACATCACCAAAAATATTACACCTATTTTTCTTTAATAGCATGTTAATAAATTGAAGAAGATAAGATTACTTCCATTGGGCATTTTGTAAATCTAAGGTCGACTATTATGGCACAGCCAAAAACTAATATAAAAAGTTAAATACATGTAGAGAAAATAAAACATGTAATTGTTTAAAATCTTAGATTATATGAAAGTTGTTTCAAATTTTAAGTCATGAAATTTGATTTATAATTTTTTACCATAACAGCCTGTTGATACTTGGCAAGGTCATGCCTAGCCCTTCTCAAGTCTCAATAGGAAATCAAATACTGCATTTTGCTCATCTTTGGCAGAAGATTATAGCAAAATTCCAGCTTGAATTTATTTGCCCTTGAACTTGTTTGGGGGTGGGCCATAACCCAAAGTAAAATAAAACAAAATAAACCTTTAAATAATTTTAGAATACTTTATAGGCATTATGATAATTACTATGCAAAAAGAGAAATTTGCATTTTATATTAAGCAAGCTGCCAATCTTTACTACTGCTGTCTGATGGTGACACAGACATACAACAGGCATCTCATCTTTTAGGCCCAGAAAGAACCCACAGGACTGCTCTGTCAATATCACTCATGCAAGCTACAAATAATGTCCTGCCTATTTAGAGAAACAAGTAAATAAAAAAGAAAGTAAAGAGGGTTTCATATGGGAAGAAGACACCAGTGAGGTGGGTAAGTGGTTTGAGATGACAGTGAGACATTCGATTTAGGTGATCTTGTACTGTTTTGTATATTATCTAATAGATAAGAAATATTTTATACTTGAAACAAATCAGTATATCTCCATAAAACAGAAGGTATAATGGAAATGTTTTAATTATATCCTCTTCATTAACATTTTATCATGAAACCAAAACATGTGGGACCACTGTAGAATCACTATATTTTAGATTTACTTAATCAAAGGTAGCATTTTAAAAATTAAAACTCAAATATATTATAGAAAAATAACTGCTCTTCTGAAAATATTCATGTATTTTGTAATGCACATAAACTTGAGCTTTTTGATATTGATCATAAATGTGTATCAAGAATATCTTCTTAATTTAGCATACAAAGGCATTTGATTTTTATTTTTGCCCCAGATATATAATTCATATACCAATGAATGTTATATCTAGATACAGAATGTGGATGTGACATAATTATACACATATCATTGACTAATTTGAGAAATAGGTAGCATGAATTCAGAATTGGAAAAGGTTTATGATAGTGGTCAAGAGGATTTGTGAGAAAAGTAAGATAGGAAGAAAGAAAGGAAATTAATATTTATTGAACACCAAATATCTGCCATATGTTATGCTGAGTATATTCATATTTTGCTATAGCATCAAATATCCACAAAGCCCAAGTGATAGTTATAATATTCTCTTGTATAAATGAGAAATCTATGCCCAGAGACAGCAGGTGACTTCCTCAAAATCACACAGCTGATAAATGAATGAACCACCATTGGAACTCATATTTAATTTCCCTTTTGTGCCTTACACAAATGAGGATATAGCAGTTAGTAAGGGAGAAAATCTTTATCCTTTCACTAAATTTATTTTCTAGTATGTAATAGCAGAATTAAACATGGTAACAAAAAAGTTTCTGATATTTATAAATACAATGATGAAAATAAGATAATTGCAGATCTCTTTCTGTGGAGGCGATTTACTTTTGTAACCCAGTAAGTATTAATATCCCACATTGCTCCTCTCTGCTGTAAGACCCCTTTACAGAGTTAAGTCCTATGTAAATTGTGGCTCCGGATTTGTGCCTGGGTTCTACATGCACTTTGTGAGATTTGAGCATGTCTGATCCTTAGTTTTCTTGTTGGCAAAATAGAGTTGGTAATAATATGTACTGACCTCTCAAAATTGTTAACAGGATTAAAGGAGTAAATCTATGTAAGACACTTAAAAATACTATGGGACACCCAGTAAAACTCAGATATGTGCAGTCTATGTTATTTTTCCCATGTTTACTTACATTGATTATTTTTAATCATGGCTCAAAACACTGTTAAATCACAGAATGCCTTTATATTTCTGGCTCTTGGTACTACATAGTGTCACAAACTCTGTAAGTAAGAGAACCTGTTGACTGGAACTCAGGATTCCCTCTGAATATGACATGCTTAGACTTATGTGGACAAATCTTATATATCTTATGTCCTCTCTTACTAGCTCTTCCATAAATGCTTTTTGGCTATATTATATCCTTCATGCTCTATTACCTATGTTTACTACTTCTGATTGAATCATTTACCCTTTAAAATCTTTATATTTCTACATTTGAGTATATCTAAAAAAACCCTATTTAATCCACAAATTTGCTTCTTCTATCCTAATTGTTACCCTGATGTCTCCCTGTTATTGAATTGATTCACTGAACTTTTACTGTCTAATGTACGTCGATATTTCTTCCAGTTCTCTTCCTCTCTCTCCATTGCCATTGCCATTGCTTTGAGACCTTCAGTTTTTCTTGCCTTGTTTATTTGCTTAGGTTCCTTACTAGTCTAATTCTAGCCCCCCTCCAAAGCACTTTGCCAGTTGATCCTCAAGTGATCTTTCTAAAAGGAAAATTGGATGCTATCATTGCTTTACCTGAAATCTTTTAAGAGTTCTTCATAATCCTTACAGTTGTGTACAAATTCCTTCTACCTTCATTTCATGCTATGCATTCTTATTTGCTCTAGGCTCCTTATAATTGTCTGAGAAGCTTATCTCCTTCAAGGCTCAGATTGTATAAGTCATGGTTCCATCCTAAACAGCTTCCAGACCTAATTAGAATACCTCAGAGAGGATATATTACAATTGTTCTATTTATCAAGGTTTGGGGCAGGTGTGGGTAAGCACAATGATAATGCTATAAAATAGGCTAATCAAAAAGTGAGAGATATTGGCCTCCCAGGACCAAAGGGATGAAAGGAAGAGGGGTTATCTGAAGCTGGGAGGAAAGGGACTTATGTAGAGAAGGCCAGGGTAAAGGATCAGTGAGTTTAGGACGTAGTTGTTTTGCAAGGAGGGAGCCATTATTTTCCCTTACTCAGATCCATTACTGGAACTCCACACTGGCTGATTGCACTGGAAGCCAGAGGCTTACAGCCATTGTCATGATCCACACAATCTGCCAGGTCAGAAAGCTAGGGAAAGAAAGGTGGAGATCTATTGCAAGAGCCAAATGGAAGATTTCTGAAACAGAGCTTCCCCAGATTCTCCATGCAATCCATGTAGTCCTATTATATCACATGTGCCTCGTATTATAATCACTTGTTGCTGGTTCATCTCCTACTAGATCAAGTAGGGCACATAGCATACCTTCTCCATGAATTACAGCAAAGTTAAATTGGTGTCAGACTTTAAATAGATATTATTTTATTGTCTTTTTTTCACTGAAAAACTAGACTGTTCTTTTGAGCATATGCAAACGTAAATAGAATTTCGTAGCTCTAAATTTATTGGAGTCACATACAGAAAATAAAATTTCACAACTCATGTATGTGATGAGAAGTCAAATATTACAGGAAAACCATTAATGTTATGAAAATCAAAGTAAAGAGGTTATTTATATGGGTCCTCGGGGTGATTAAAAAATGAATACAATAATAATTTCAGTAATTATAGACTGAATACAAAAGGGGAAAACTAAGCCACAGGTTCTTGCTATCTAAGTAAGGATAAATTTGAACTAGATATATACAGAGCAAAGTTAAAAAAACAGAAACTTCAACAAAAAAAAATGTTTCTTGGCAGAGACAAATAGGGGTTTGATGAACTCTACCCTACTTAATCTCCATCAGAAGCTACCACAGCATTTCTGACATTTTCAAATTAATATTTGCTCAATTTAATGTAAATGCCATAAAAATACAACTGTGTACATATAGCTCACCAAAACATACCCTAATCCTTACCTCCAAGCACCCTCTTAAATTGGAATTTTGAAGCTGCCATTAAAAATATAACTATGTCACAAAAAAATGATATGGTACAAAAGAAATACAGTGAAGTTAAATGTAGTATAATTTTATGTAGTCATTAGCATGGTGTTGAAATATGTTTTTGCTGATCCTGATTTTCTGGTATTTGAAGGAAATTTTAAAATATGAAATAAAAGGTTGAGTTCAATCAGTGCATTTCATTTAACTACAATAAGGTTGCATGCTAAGTTTTCCAGAACACATAAAAGTTTATGACTAGTAATTTTAGAAAATATTAAGATAGTGCTGTTTTGCACTGAACCCCTTTCCTATTCCTAGAGATGCAAATAAACTTCACCTCAAATATAAAATTATAAACATATCACATGGTAACAAATGTCTTTAGTCTCTGAAACACTCTCTGCTTGCTTTATCTACAAAGTTTCAGTATTTTTGCTGGAGAAAATATATTTATATTCTCTCATTTCTACCACTCAGAGTTTTTTTTGATGTGAGGTTTTATTTTATATTCAGAGTTCTATTTTATTGTGCTATATTGAAGTTCTGTTTATTTTCCATTGATTTCATTCCATTTTACATTTTTGTTTTATTTCTTTTCAATTTTCTGTTTTGTTTTAATGAATAGGTATATGAGAATGATTTTAAATTTAAGACTGCAATGCAGTCCCTCTCCCTTCAGCACTCTCTCTCTTGTCTTTCTCTCTGGCTAATATGGAGATGTCTGCATATGAGCTACTCCTAAATCAAAGACCTTTAGATATTACAGTTTAACCTGGAAACGAGGTGTGGTGAGTCCTATATTCTGATGTCTTGGCAGGTGTTTGGACTCAGAAAGGGAGGAAACAGGACCAACCTGCAATCCCTAGCCCCTGAGAAAATATCTTCATGAAAGAAAAATGAATGAAAAGCAGACTTAAAATAGAAAACTAGAGTACAGAGGAGATTCTTAAACATTTTTGTAAAAGTGATTTCTATTTTATTTAAAACTTTTGTGTTAAATCACTTAAAAAAACATATATAAACAACACAAACACTTTCAAATAAACTGGTTTTAAATGACATTATTGTCTTGATATATTTAGTAGGGAAGTAAGATTCTACTAGATACAAGTGTTACACTTAAATAATTGGCAGCTGGGACTTTGGAACAAGGGCTTGTGAATGCTCCCATAATGGCAAAATTTTTGTGCAGTGGAGATTTAACAGTTCATTTGTAGCTTTGCGCTATTTTTTTTATAACATCGTGTTTAATTAGAAGTTTCAGGTAGTCTTGTCTGTCTTTTATACATATATCAAGGAATTTGGACAGTTAAGGGCCATTTGTAATTCAATATTTAAAACAAAATACATACTACTTTTTCACCTTTCTCTAACTATTCATTTAGAGAAATTTAAATTGCCATAGAAGCTATTATCACTGGCAGATATGTACCTGTGTAAAACAGATTGTTTTCTATACTAATCAACTACATCAGAATACAGAAATATATTGGAAAGATTGTGAGGCTAAAATATGACTGTGCTTACCACATGTGTGAAATAGAACTGTGAAGACTCTATTTGCAAGGGGAAAAGTGAGCCTCAAACTGTTTCATGGACAATGGACGAAGTCATGAGTCTCCTGGGTCAGAGACAGAAGATTTTATTATTCACAGCATTTGCATTGGTTCCCCTTGTCCTCCAAGGCCCACAGGTTCAGTGAAGAGGGCCCAGATGGATGCTGCATACACAGTTGGTTTGCATCACAGCTCAGGAACCGCTAGAGTAGGAAAAATTCTGAATCTTTTATAATGGCTGCACAAAAACCTGCCCTTTGCCCCAGGAGGCAGGCATTATTTTTATTATACTGACAGTAAACAAATCTACCTTTTGCTTCAGAGGGAGACACTATCTCTGTGTTCCATGGCATTTCACTATTTGAACATCCTTAAAAAGATAGTCCAAAACAAAAGGGCAGTCTGTCTTACTTACAAAACTTGCAAATACACAGGAGACCCAGAGAAAATTATCTCCTAACAATATGATATTCAATTTCAGCTTTTTATTATTTATCCCAAGAAACCTAATTCTCTTTGATTTATTGTAAAGTAAGAAAAGTTGTGCATCTGAGCTATAAATGAAATAAATTTATGCTAATAAAATACTGTATAAATTTTATATATTTTGATTCCTTATGAGCTTGCATTGAAAAAAAATGTTCTGCTGCTTAAAAAGTGTGTTAAAATCACTGGTTTAGAGCAGGACGTGAGTACAAGCTAGGAAAACCCACTAATTCTATTTTATAAACTACAGATTTTAATCTTAATTGCCACATCCCTAGTTAATTATATCATAGGTATAGGAGACTGTAAAAAAATCAGAGCCATTCAAGAGCTAGTCCTGGATATGGATATACTATTTTGATGCAGCTTATGTCCTATATAGTAGGCAAATATGGCATTGAAGAGAGGAGATAAACTGGCATATATTAAATGAAATTGTAGAAAATAAGATTTTCACTATGTTTCATGTGCATGTAATCCTAGCTGTTTCTTAAGAACTAAAAAAGTTTGAACTTCAACAAAGATGAAAATTTGACATAATATTCATTAAGCATTCTACTTTAGAATAGTATATCTAATTTCTGAATTTATAAAACTGTCACATATGTCATTAAGCTCTACTATTTCATTTTGCGGTTATGTTTTCATTTTTATAAGACCTGAAACCAGTACAAAAACTTTATGGGAAGAATTTTGCATTCTTTGACTTCACTAAGAGTTTTCAAAGGATTATTTCAACATCGGGATACAGTCATCTATGAGGGAAAGATACATTTCATTTGTCCAACATTTATTTTCATTACATGTGAGCTATGTTCTAAATATGTTGATTTTATTTAAAATAATTGTCTAACAAGTTTTCTGGATATTGCAAATTTCTGGGCTACTCATTCCAGCACATCTGAGGAACTTAATTAAAAACTAGGGACAAAGATAATAATATAATATAGTTCCTCTAATGCAACATTAGCATGCACCTGAATTACCTAGAAGTTGTGGCAAAACATAGATTCCTAGGCTAAGTTTCTGATTCAGTGGTTCTGGGTGGTGCAAAGAGAATTTGTATGTCTAACAAGTTTGCAGAAGTTGCTGATACTACTGGTCCAGGGACCACATTTTGAGAACCACTGCTCTGCGGAAAACATACTCAGATGATGGAGATGAAGATGAGGCTTTTAGAACTCTAAAGCCTATTGTCTTAGTTTTCCAAAAGACAGCTGGCGCATAGTACCAGAAATGAATGAATTGGCTTTTATAAAGGGGATTTATTTGGGGTAAAAGCTTACAGTTCCAAGGGTGTGAAATGTCAAAATCCAGACATCAGCAGAGATGCTTTCTCAGGGTTTTGCCACTTGGAGAAACAAGATGGACACTGATCTCTGCCAATATCCCTGCCTTCCCCTCCATATTCTACCGTCTCTATAGCTCAGCTGTGGGCAACCAGGCATAGGACTTGTCTCTTTCCCAGTCTCCTCTGTCAATCTCTCGGGGATTCTCTGCCTTTCTGCAGCTGTAGGCAAACCCAGAATCCTCTCTCCCATGGCAGGGTAAAAAATGGTAGCTTCTTTCTTTCTGTGTGTCTGTCTGTCTCTGTGTTTATATGAGACCAAGCAAGAGGGCGGAAACTGAACCTGAGTCATGCCTCACTGCTGTAATCCAATCAAAAGCCTTAAATCAGGTTACTTATCAGTAAGCTAATCAAGAGCCCTCCAACTGAATTCAGTACAAAGGGTAACACATCCACAGGAATGGATTAGTTTAAGAATATAATTTTTGTCTTTTTTGGGATTCATAAAGGAACTTCTAATAGTAACACCTATGCTTCACAAAGATTAGAAAAAGTGTGGACAGAAGAGACAGAAAGTGTTTCACAATAGGAAATAACTACAAATTCCTGAAAGCCTTTGGCTCTATAGAGTAGAGAAGAGGAAGCACTGTGGTTCAGGAGAGCCAGGTGTGACTTGTGGCTTCTACTAATGCGTGAGGAGAAGTTTCCTGTGTGGGGATTTACCTCTCTGAATCTAACTCTTTTCAGCAGGTCAGAGACAGCTCAAAGTCACCAAAAGCCCAGCAGTAACATATAAATGAAAAATCGGGTGGCAACGAGGATTTCTTCATAGTTCTTGTATTTTAAAATAAATGGCTTCTGTTATTTAAAGTAAATATGTGCGAACTATTAGAGGCGTTATGCCACACTTAGGGATGTGCATGTGGGGGGTTGTGGGTGGGGTGGGGGGTGGCTTATGGGTACTCCTGGAATCTCTGGTAACATTCATGTAATCACTGTATCCTAAAAATGTATATAGATATATAAAAAATTAAGAAAAAAAAAGAAAAAAAAAAGAAAGTAAATAACAATATCCCTTTATCAAGAACCTGGAGACTGAAATGGTATACACACTGTGCCTCATGCCCAATATAAGTCAAAACTACACACTAAAACAAAAATAACTTCTTCTCCAATGACTAGAATAAAATCTCCATAGAAAGATAATTTTTGGGGGCCAGCTATAGCCCAGTTGGTAGGGCACCGGTTTACCACATGGGAGGCCCCGGGTTCGGTCCCCAGGGCCTCCCCGAGCAGGCAGACCGCTTGGAGAACTGCTTCAAGAAGGCAAGCCGCAGTGGGCGGGGCACACCCCTGCAGGCAAGGACGAGCCCCCCCGTGAGCAAGCAGGCCGCAGCGCAGGTGAGCTGACTCGGCGGGTCACCCCAGTGGGGGGGAAACAAGCAGACAAAGAGGAACGCAAAAGAAAAAAATGAACACAGCAAGAATAAGCAGAAGGGGAGGATGCATTAAAAAAAAAGAAAGATAATTCTTGTCTCCTTTGTTTTCTGTATTCCTAGCAAATACAATAGTATCTGGTACATAACAGGTGCTCAATAATTAATTTTTTTGGAATAAATGAATGAATGAAGGAAGGAAGAAATGAAAGCATAGAAACTGCAGTACTTGAACTCTGCATGGATTATTCACAGGATTTTTATGCCGTAATTTTGCAGAGTCATGGGCTAGCAGCTCTACACACACACACACACACACACTTATTTTTATGGTATACTGTCTGTAGTGATGATCTAATGTAATGTAGGTATGGAATTATAGTCAGTTTGATTTTTGCCTACTTCCCTTTCTTTCAATGCTCAAGACAGACAAAGGGGTTTCAGTATGCACAATAACTTTGAAAACTGCAAACAAATGCACAATTTCAAATGTGATCAATTTTTTAATTAGATTGAATCACCTTGCAAGATAATTCTGCCTTTCAGCTCCAGAAGTATTATGAATTATATAGGAGAACTAAGACTAAATATTTTCACTCCACTTTTCCCTTATATCAGGAAAACCAAAACCACCCAATGACCAACCACATGTTTATATTCTTGGAATCAGTTGCAAGCTGATTTTATTCATATCATATTTCCATTGAGTGACATGGAGGGTTAAGTCTGCTTGGTAATGTATTTAGATTTTCATTTGGTATAGAATTTAAATCAAGGGATGTGGAAATAAAGCAAAGAGGGCAATTCAGTTCTGATAAAACTCGAGTCACTGATGAAAGCAACATTCTGCAAGCTCTAATGTAAACTCAGTCTTTGAAAAACAGCACACGTGGTACTTGGAGATGCTCTGAGGAATGAAAGCTTTTCATGTGTGCTCTTCTTAAAACAAAATCTGTGTTCAAATTGTTTGTATGCTTGTGTACAAAGAGCGGTAATGCATCCCAAGAGTCTTTCTAGATTTTCTGTGTGTGTGTGTGTATTTAAGAGAGGCATATGTTGAAAAGGGGTGAGAGAAAAGTTGAAAGAGAACTCCCAAGAAAAGAGCCATTACACAGAATGATGATATTCTTTAAGAAAAGATTATGATAGACTTAAATATTGTGCTGTGGATTTACTATAGGAATAAAGTGTTTTGTCATGCTTGTTCGGCTACTGTGATTTTTTAAATCAAAATAAAGTAGAGATAATGCAATGTGCTTAATTTCTAGTTCTTAACTTATGTATTCACTCACTATTAAAAATATTTACTGTGTACCTCTGATGTTTTATTCACTAGTCTGGATGTTTGGAATGCAGTAAAGCATTTAGTTTCCTTACTCTTGTCAAAGTTTCTAAACTGGAAAAAAAGAGAATCTGATTTTGAATATAGAGTGATTTGAAAAATGAGCTTGACATCCCAATGTATTCTCTAAAGGTTTGTGCCATATTCCTTGGGTTTATCATTTTATTATAATGAAATTCGATGACTTTCAAAAAGTGTATGTGAGAAGCAAGTAAAAAAAATTTGGTGGTTTTGAATATCAGTCTTAGACTAAAGAACAGAGTTATAAGAAATAGAGATCAGAGATTATGTGCTTAAGAAATTCATATTGATAGGTTTATCAGCACAGCAGGGAATGATCTTTACAAACCTTCATGTGAGGATGTGTTGCTGGGAATATAACTTTTTATTTGTAAGAGAAAGTAATCTAAAAAGTTACTTGTAGACTTAATAGCTGCCATTGTAGGAAAATGGCTAATGGGTATTATATAAAATAGCAAGAAAATCTCCTCATATAGGGGGTATATGCATTTCCAAAATATTACCTCTGGCATAATTTATGTTCATCAAATATTTTCTCTTCAACTTACATGATACTTGACACATTCTATGAGAAAAATTTGTACCCAGATCAAATATAATCTCAGAGCAATTCTTTTCATGTCAAACTTCTGGTTAAGAGAATGCAATTCCTTTTGAAATTTAATACTCAGGGAAAACAAAAACAGTGAAACTGGAAATGCAAAACACACTGCTGATTACTTCTTGAGGTGAAGCTGCTAGGATGTGTGGGGAAAGAAAAGAGGGCACTAAGACGGCCTGCTTCCGTGGTGAGTTATTAGCTGACTGCTTCCAACAGTAGAGCAGAAAGGGACATGGCCCTGGTGCAGGGGAGGAAAGTGAAAAGGCAAATTTATTATCTTTTCTATAGGATTTTATTTCCCTTCCATTCTGGTGCTCTTTATAAGGCATTAAATAAGTTTCTTAACCCTTTACCATTTCTCTTCTTTGTGATCTGAAAATTTGGGAAGATATTTCTATTTTGTCTTGAAAAATCTTTTGAAATGTTTTACTTTCAAACGTTGTGGCCTTATTCTTAACATATTGTCAATATAGCTTCCTAAAGACAAAGTTCTAGATTTCTCTGAAGAGTGATTGTATGTGTTTGGTTCACTACAGTGTGCATTTCCAAGGACTTAGAATAGTGCCTGGTGCATGGTAGGGGCTTGACAGATATTCATTCGCTGCTAAATAAATGAGTGAATGAATTAAGGAATGAGCAGTTGTTATATTTTGTTTGTGCCAAGGTCAAATAACATGGAAGGAAGGATAGAAATCATGATATTGTTAAAATAAAATATTAGACAAGATATTGTTTATGGGAGTTTGAGTAGTTTACTATAAATGAACCGGGCAGCATTCAAACCTCATGTGGAAAGGAGCTCTACCAAAGGAGTGGGACAGGGAAGCTTATATGAAACAAATATGGAAGCAAGCCAGGAAATGTTTTATTTCACTGGCATTAAGTTTCCATTTTACATAGAGAGGGTCTTACAGAGAGGGAACAGATATACATTGGTGGACATGTTAGGTCCACTCTGATAACCTCTTTCTCCTGGAGAGAAACTGGTTTATCACCAGGTGTTGATTATTTGCAGTTCTGTAGGGTGTGTTCCATTGCTCCATTTTCTCAGAAAGCCCCTGCAGGTCAATTGTTTTGTCATCTGCAAAATCCTTTCTTGGAAAGGGGTCCCTCCCTACAATGCCCAATGCAGGCAACCATTTTATTTTCTTTTTCTTATCAATATACAGCATACCACACAGAGTACAAAGTATGGGGTATAATTGCTCAGTACCAAGATGCTTAAATCACACAAGTCATGGTTTAAAAGCCAGCTGTGACATTTACTTGTCATGTGTCTCTGAATAAGTGAGTTGACTTCACTGAATATGTTTTCTCTTTTGAAAAAGAAACAACACAACTACCAACTTCACAAATTATACATAAAACAATGTCAGTCACACACTAAGTCCTCAATATTTATTGTATATCAGAATCATATTTTGAATGATATAATATATTGACCCATATATCGAACACACAAAAAAATGATAAAATGAAATTGAAAGAGACCCACGCTGAAAGAAAAGGATTCAAATACTTTACATATAGTACTTAACTGACAAAACTAATTCTCATTTATATCCTTTATATCAGTGAAATTCTGTATTCTCATTTAAGGTGTATTAATATATCTCCAGATTCCGTATATTAACTGAATGTGACTTTAAATGAGAATTGTTTAAATGTGCCAAGAGACATTACTTAAAAGTGTTTAGTGACATAATTTTAATGTATATAAATGGGATAGTTTTGTAATTTCATTGTGATGCCAATGCATTAGTGGAATGTAAGGCCACAAGGGCAGGGATTTTTGTGTTTTGTTCACTGATAGTTTTCGCATATCCAGAGTACTTTGTTAATATGGTAGCTGTACAATAAATATGGATTGACTAAAGGAATGAATGTGGTAGCATTAAATATATTTAAAGTGTCTGAAAAGAAATTTGAGACTGCTAGTAAAAATCAACCTCATGCAATCCCATGACAAAGGAAACTTCTGTTCTCATATCTTTTGCTTAGGCAAATGGCACCATCAATTTATGTCTCAGTAAGAAATAGAGGAAACAGTTGTTCTTTTCAGTGCCCTGTTCCCTTGGCTGGCAGTATATCCAGACCTATGGAAATGATGCCATGAGCTTACAGCTCCTTAGCACCAGGCACAGAATGACATTCCTGAGTGCCCACAGGACCACATACACTTTGCTCATTCAGAGCTTCTGGATCCGCTATTCATATAAAAGTAAAAAATCTTCATGTCCCCTCACAGGTGGGAAAGAGCTGCAAGAGAACCTAAGCTAACAAAGAATCTGAAGATTGCTTTATAAGGAACAACCTGGTTATTTAGCTTTGAGAAGAATTTTGGTAACTATAATAATACTCTCAAATATTGGAATTTTTCCAAAAGAAATATCAACTGGATAACTTTGCACTACTACAAATGGCAGAACTAAGATTACAGGTGAAATTAGTAAGGTTAGTTAGACTGTTCTGGATGTGGAAATTTTCAGGGAGAGGCTAGCTGCACATATTTGCAAGTGTTGTGGAGTGGAAAGTGAAGATGACATGAGTTTACTTTTAGTGAAAGGGGTGCAGTGTCTTTCTGTAGTATAGATCAATTTTAACTGAAATAAATATCTATTATATATTAGTAGGGTTACACACACTTTCACACCATGCTCAAATACACAAAAAGGAGAC
>PVKH010006229.1:6615-21369 GCA_004027955.1 Chaetophractus vellerosus
CATGGGAGGCCCCGGGTTCGATTCCCGGGGACCTCTCCTAGCGGGCAGACCGCCTTGAGAATGGCAAGCCGCCATGGGCGGGCCGGAGCCGCTGTGGGCAGGGCAAGAAGCTGCCACGGACATGGCAAGAGCCGCCACGGGCAGGGCAGGTCGCCCGCGGATGGAGCGCAGCCAGCCACCCGCGAACTGAAAGCCGGCCATGAATGGACACAGAGACCGCCCACAAGCGGGGAAAAGCCGCGCCTGCGCAGTGACCACTCTCGGCGCGTCGCCACAGCGGGGGGAAGGGGAGATATGTAATAAAAATCAATCAATCAAAAAAAAAAAAAGATTAAAAAAATAGAAATAGGGAACATACAATAATGAAAGGAATGTTATTTAAAAAAAAAAAAGAGAGAGAGAGATATAGCAGGGGGACGGATGTGGCTTGGGTGGTTGGGCGTCTGCCTCCCATATAGAGGGACCTGGGTTCGACCCCCAGGACCTCTCAGTAAAAATTATAAAATATATATATATATATAGAAGGCGCGTGGGCCACCAGTCCCCGCCTGCGGGTGCGCCACCAAGCCCTTTGAGTGGGTGAGCCATCAGGCCCTGTGCATAGATGCGCCGCCATGCCCCACAAGCCACGCAGCAAGATGATGACGTAACAGGAGAGTGACACAAGGAAGAGCCAAGACGAGATGCACCGAAAAACCAAGAACTAAGGTGGTACAGGCAGTAGAACACTTCTCTCCCACATTGGAGGTTCCCAGGATCAAATCCCAGTGAAGACAGGAGGAGAAGGATGAGAACAGAGGGCAGGAAATGGACACAGAGAGTTGCCCAGTGAATGAGCAAAGAAAAAGCAAAATCAGGGGGGTGGGGGGGTTAAAAATGGATAAAAGTAAATAAATAAATAAATCCTTAAAGAACAAATGAACAAAAAACAAAAAACAAAATGGATAAACAAGTAATAAAATTATAGATCTAAATACAACCATATAAATTTTATACCTTTTATTCATTAAAAATTTTTATACATCTTTTATTCATTAAAAAGGCAGAGATAATCAGAATAAATAAAAAAGATCGAACTATATGCTATCCACAAGAGACATTCTTAAAGAGAGGATGAAGGTAAATGGATAGGAAAACATATATTATGCAAAAAGTAAGCATAAGAACACTTAAGTGTCTATATTATCAAATGAAATGATATTAAATATGAAAAATTTTAATGAAAAATATTAAATATTTTTATTAAACAGAATTAAAGCATAAAATAGAAAAGTGCAGAATCTCCACAATTAGTAGTTGGAGATTTTGACAAACAACTCTCAGCAATTGATACTAAACATCAAATCAGAAACGACACAGAACATCTGAACATTATTAATCACCTAATTATTATGTATGTAACTTAATACCCAACAATAGCACACAGGAACACATGGTTTGTTCAGCAAAATAAGGCTATAAAACAAATATCAACAAGGATTGAAATAATATAGATTAATTTATCTGACTACAATGGAATTAGACTAGAAATCACTGAAACTAAGATATATAAAATATATCAAACAAATTGATACTAAACAACACACTTCTAAATAAAACACAGATCAAAGAAGGATGTACAAGAGAAATTAGAAAATAGTTGAATGGAATGGCAATAAAAGTTATTTCAAAATTTGTGAGACGCAGCTAAAGCAGAACTTAGAAATAAATGTTAATGCTAATAATAGAAAAGGAAAAAGGATCTAACAGCCATATCCCAAGGTTACATTTTAAGAAGCTAGAAAAAGTGCAAAGGAAGGCCAAAGTAAATGTAAATAGAAAGCAGAAATCAATGAAATAAAAGACCAAAAGAGAAAAAAAAGGCAAAAATTAATTCCTTGAAAACAGTCAAAATTAATAAACCCCTAGCTACACTAATCAGAGGGAAAGAAGAACACAAATTGTCGATGTAAGGAATGATTGAAGGATTATCACCACAGATCTAACAGACGTTTAAAATACAATAAGGAAATAATATAAATAATTTCATGACAATTTAGATGAAATGGAAAAATTTCTTGAAAATACAGCCTAATAAAACTGACAAGATGAAACAGAAAATATGAGTAGTGTTGTATCTGTTTTTTTAAAATGTAATTTCTTATCAAAAACCTTACTACTAAGAAAACTCCAGGCTCAGATACTTCCATTGGTAAATTCTCTGAAACAATGAAAAAAGAAATCACACCAATCTTATACAAACTCTTTCTAAAATTGAAGAAGAGGTAACAATTCCCAACTCATTATATAGCTCTTTAATACCAAAACCTAAAAAGAAAAATATATATTTTGAAGTACAGATCAATATCCCTCATGATCATAAATGCAAGCATTCTTTTTTTTAATTTGTGCAAGCATTCTTAACAGCATTATATACCCTGCATTATATAAAAAGGACAATACATCATGACTAAGTAGGGCTTATCTAAGAAATGAAGGTTGGTTTAACATTTAAAAAAATAAAAATCCATGTAAATCACGTTTAAGGAGTAAAATCATATGGATATTACGATAAGAACTCCAGCTAATGACATGCATGCTAAAGCATTAAGGAGGAAGTATACTGATATCTAGATTTATTTTGAAATGAATCAAAAAGAAGATAGATTGATGACTGCCCAAAGGAATGGATGGAGAGATGATTAGATTTATAATAAAGCAAATATAATAAAATGTTCATGTTATCAGCTAGGTAGTAGGGCCACAGATTCAGTTTAGGTTATTTCAACTTTGCTATATGTTCCAAATTTTCATAGCAAAATGTTGGAAAAAAGGGTAAATGAATGAACAAGTATCACCAGGCATTTGGGGTAAGCCAGTAATATGAAAAAATATATTATTAAAATATACCATTATACAAAAATGATAATAATAATAATAAAAAGAATGAAAAAAGGTCAGAATAAAAGAGAAAATGCAGAAACAAACAAACAAAAAACCCTCAGAAAACTGTATGATCCTCAGAGAAATAGAGATATGGCATGTCTGGGGGGAAATGGGGGAGGGGGTGAAGATGACTTCTTGGAAATTAAAATGACGGAACAAAATGAGACAGAAATTAAGAGATAAAAGATAAGAAAATGTGATGATAAGGGCAGAAGGACCAACTCAAAATAATAAAATTTACAGAAAGAGAGATACAAAAACATAAGAAAAGAGAAATCTTTAAAAAAAAAAACTTTGTTTTGATTTTTAAAAATTGAACAATTATCCACACAATGAAGAGGTCTACCTTAAAGTTAATTGTCACTATATTTCTGACTACCAGAAATAAAGGATTCTGTGGGTTTGGGGATTAGGAGGAGGGAAGAGGAAATAAGGGAAGGGTAAGTATTACAGAGAAATGGCCAGGAATCAGAATTTTCATTTCAAAAGTGGAAGCTAGACAACAGTGGAACAAAACCTTAAAAATCCTAAGAGAATATGATTTGCCCTTATAAATTCTATACTTAGCCAAAGTATGCATACAAGGCCTCAAAAATTAACCTGCCTTGCAGCCTTTCAAAAAAAGCCACTAACGGATGTGTTCCATCAAAGTGGAGTAAGAAATGAAGAGAGAAGTGATGAAATCTAGGAATCAGAAGATCCAAAACAAAGGAGAGAACAAGTAAATTCTCATAAAAATGAAGAACATCCCAATATGACAGTAATACTGCATGCCTACCCAGATACCAGTACAGACTGAATATCTCCAAGTAAAAAATAAACCTGATATCCATCAACTGATGAATGGATAAACAAACTCTGGTGGATAAACATGATGGAATATAATGCAGCGGTAAGAAGAAATGAAGTCGTGAAGCATATGACAACACAGATGAACCTGGAGGACATTATGTTGAGTGAAGCAAGCCAGGCACAAAAGGACGAATACCGTATGATTGCGCTATTATGAATGAAATACGTAAACCCATGGAATAATTAGAATATAGGTCACCAGAAAACAGAAGGAGGGTAAAGAATAGAAAGTTGTTGGTTAATTCGCACAGGCTGGTTAAAGGGTTGTTTGTAAATCTTTGGATATGAATGGAAATGGTGAGAGATCATGATATTTGTGACTACCAGAGCTATAAAATTGGTATGACACTGGTTGAAAGAGAAAGTCTAAGGGCATGTATACTACTAGAAGGAAAGCTAAAAAATGTAACAGGGGACTGTATAGCATCGTGAAGCCTCATGTAAAACACAAATATGGGTGATATTGTAAGATTGTTTTTACAAAACATAAATACAAATAAACTAGAGAGAAGGAAATTGAATAGCAGCTATGTACGGCAGGAGAAGCATAGAGAGACTGAGAGGTGATGAGTTTTGTTTGTTTGGTGTTTGGTTTTTTTTGTATTAGTATAACTGGAATAATGAAAATGCTCTAAAAATATTTGAAGTGATGAATGCACAACTAAGTGATTATACCAAATACCACTGGTTGTACAGTTTGGATAGATTTATACTTTATTAATATGTATCAATAAACTGATTTGTTAAAAATAAATAAATCTGAGCAAGTACAGGGAATTACTGATCATGTTAAAGGGGGTTCTATAGGTAACTTTGGTAATCATTTAGTAGTAGGTATATTAAAAAAAAAAAAAAAAAGGAAAGAAAGCAATTTTAAACTCCATGGAAAGTAACATAAAAAATGTATATAACTATACTTCATTATTCCTTGGCAAGGATTATTAACTTACTCATGATTAAAATGTAAAGAGGTCCAAACCCTCATCTATCATAAGTAACAGTAAATATGGAAGGTTCAAAATTGGTAAATTACTTATTATTTTGCCATAAGCACATTATTTTGAAATAGGCGGGTAGCTAAATGAAAAAAATAGCTTTGAAAGTTTGAGCAAAATTGCATCTGGGAACATGACTTATAGCTTGTCTTATAAACCTCATAATACCATCTGATATTTAAAACTATGGATATATGTTATTTTGCTAAAGATAGTAGGTAGACGTGTGGTTAAAAAGCTTTAGACAATATATGTGTACCTGAACACTTTCTCACTATGACTGTATTTTTGGTAGTGTTCAGCTGAATACATACAAGTATTTATTTAATTATTTAATTATTATTATAAACTAGGAAAAGAACAAATTTTTAAGACATTCACTATAAATTACTCTTTAATATCTACTGCATAATATTGTGTCACATAATATAAGGAACCAAAGTAGCTTTATTATACAATTCAGAATATTCAGGTCCATTGGTATAATGTGCTACGCACAAACCAAAGCAGGCTATGCAATACCATAAAACTACCATCAAAAGAAGCTCAAAATGGTCTGAAAGTATCCATTTTAAAAATCATAAAGTAATTTTAAGAATTATCAATGCTAAATAATTCATGGGTCAAAGAAATCTCAAAGGAAATTTTTAAAAACATTGACCTGAATGAAAATAAAAGTACAACATACCAAAATTTGAGATGCTGCTAAAGCAGCGCTGAAAAGAAAATCTGTAGCATAAATAAATGATACATTATAGAAGAAAAGTCTCAAATGGATAATCCTAGTACCACCTCAAGAAACTACAAAATGAACAAAATAAACCCAAAGCAAGTAGTAGCAGGAAGGAAATAATAAAGATTAGAGCAGAAATCAAAGACCAAAGAAAGAAAAACAGTACAATTTAACAATTCAGGTTGAGCCAAAAATCAAAAAGCTGTGGTAACTCACAGCCTCCTGCCACTAAATCCCTATAAAAGAGAAAGATATAGAGCATCTCAGTAAACTACATCCTAATCAGATGCCTAAACATCAGGAAAAAATTACGAGCCATACTAAGAAAATAGAAGAAATAGCCCAAGAAAAGGAATACATCAAAGTCCCAGAAGAGATGCAGAATCTGAGAGAACTAATCAGCAAGATGAGCACAAATTTCCAAAATCAAATTAATGAATTGAAAGACAATATAGTTAAAGAGATAAATGACATCAAGAAGACATTGAGCAAACGAAAGAAGAATTTGAAATCCTGAAAAGAAAAGTAACAGAGCTTGTGGGAATGAAAGACACAATAGGTGAGATCAAAAACATATTTGAGGCATACAACAGCAGAATCTAAATGACAGAAGAAAGAATAAGTGATACCAAAGACAGAACAGCTAAAATTGAAGAGAGAAAAGAATGGAAAAAATTGAGCAGGGGCTCAGAGAGTTGAATGACAACACAAAATGCAACAACATACGTGTCATGGGAGTTCCAGAAGGAGAAGAGAAAGGGGGCAGAAAGAGTATTTGAGGAAATAATAGCTGAAAAATTTCCCAACTCTCAAGAAAGAAATGAACTTACATGTCCAAGAAGCACACCGTACCCCAATCAGAATAAATCCAAATAGACCTACTCCAAGACACACACTACTCAGAATGTCAAATGTCAAAGATAAAGAGAAAATTCTCAGAGCAGCAAGAAGCAAACGATCACCTACAAGGGATGTCCAGTAAGACTTAGAGCAGATTTCTCTTCAGAAACCATGGAGGCAAGAAGACAGTGGTATGATACAATTAGGAAACTAAAAGAGAAAAACTGTCAACCAGAAATTCTTTGTCCAGCAAAACTGTCCTTCAAATATGAAGGTGAGTATAAAATATTCAGAAACAAACAGAAACTAAGAGAGTTTGCGAAAAAGAATCCACCTTTGCAGGAAATACTAAAGGAAGCCTTAGAATCTGAAATAAAAAGACAGAAGAGAGGGGCTTGGAGGAGAGTATAGAAGAAAGGATAACCAAAAGAGTAAAAAGAGAGACAAAAACAAGGTGACATATGTATTCACACATTGGACTATTATGCAGCTGTGAGAAGAAATAAAATCATAAAGCATATGACAACATGGATGACCCTGGAGGACATGATGTTGAGCAAAGCAAGCCAGACACAAAAGGACAAATACTATATGAATGCGTTACTATAAATCAAATATACTGTGTAACATATTGATCCAAAAAAAAAATTTTATATGTATCCAGTACATTTAATTGAGAAATGTATATATTTATTCATCTGTGTTTACTTTTTAGTTTTTAATTGTTTATATTTACAATTATTAAATGTACAAAGTAAAAAAAAAAAAAAAGGCTACTGGGGAAGTCACTGACATACCTAGTGGTCTTCTCCCAACCCATACCTACACCCCTCCTTTTCTCTGTGAGCAGATGTTTCCATTCTGCAACCTGAAGGACACATTAGGGTTTAATAGAATGGCCTAACCATACCTTAAACCCAGAAACTGGGGACAAGCAGTTCTAGCCGCATATCAGGGCAGGAACTCTCAGGGGCAAGCACAGCCTCTGGGGTTATATAAATACCTCAACCTCAGGCAGCACAGATTTGTCTCTCTTCTGATGCAAAGTGGAATATGCAGAGCTGCCATCCAACAACATTGACCCAAGCCATTGGCCTCACCAGAGACCAGCCAGGATGGAATCTCTTCCTACACTCTTTTAGACCTTTTGTACTGTGAAACTAATAAAGTAGTAATTTGCTGAATGTTTCTGTTGTGTCTGAACCTATGTTACAAAAACGCACCAAAGAGCAACTTGTCCCACAGAGGCATACACACAGAAAGGAAGAAATAAAACTCTACCTATTTACAGACTACATGATGATCTATGAAGAAAATCCCAAGGGCTCCACAAAAAAAGGAAAAAAAAAAAAAAAACAACCTTTAGTACTAATAAGAAAGTCACAGGAAACAAAAATCAACACACAAAAATCAACATTATTTCTATACAACACCAATGAACACATGAAAACTGAAATTAAAAACACAACACATTCCAGGAAAATGGCATCGAAGTAGGCAGGCAGAGCTCAACTCTCCACAAAAACAATGGAGAAAGGGCAAAAAGCTGTATAAGGGAAATGCTTTGGGGGTCAGCACACCAGGACAAGGCTGCACAACCTCCAGGAGGGCAAGGGACAGAGAGGTAAAGAATCTGAAATGACAACCATGAGTTTCTAAAGCCCCACGGTGGCCAGGAAGGGCACCCACCCCCCAACCTCAAGGCATGCAGCCTGGATAAAACCCATTGCCCACTGCAGCTGACTGAGAGGGTAATACATGTCTTCCTCCCTGGAAAAAAGAGAATGTGCGGTAGAGGGCAGAAAGTGGTTTATCTTCAGTGAATTTGGCCAGAGAGCATGCTTTGAATCTCGACTGTGGCCAGACCAGAAGCCGTGGAAATTGAAAGCAACACCTCCATAGAAAGGTTTGCCACTGACACCTATCTGCTAGCCGGACAGGAAACTGCAAGGAGAAAAACTTCTTTTAGGTCTCTCTTAGCCTGAACTCCTGTGAGAAAATGTGGACTGCATTAGTAAGTCCTGGCCTGATTCTGATAACATAAGCTGGGTAATTTTAAAAACTCAGAATAAGTTGAACCAAAAATCAAAGAAGAGCCATGAAAAAAACACCCATGAGGCAAGAGAGAAAGTGACCATTAGAGTAAATTTACCAACATATTCAGATGCCTAGACATCAGGAAAAAATTACAAGCCATCATAGGAAACAGGGAGAGATAGCCCAGCCAAAGGAACAAACCTAATACCCTGATGAGATATAGGATTTAAGACAACTAATCAATGATAATCACACAAATCTCCTAGATCAATTCAATAAGTTGAAGGAAAATATGACTAAAGAGATAAAGGGCATTAAGAAGACACCGGGGGAACCAGCTGTGGCTCAATTGGTAGAGCTCTGGTTTACCACATGGGAGGCCCTGGGTTTGGTTCCCGGGGCCTCCTTGAGCAGGCAAGCGGCCATGAGGTGAGCTAACTCGGTGGGATGCCGCAGCAGGGGGAGACAAGCAGTTGCAGAAGAACGCAAAGCAAATGAACACAGCAAGAACAAGCAGCAGGGGGCGGGGGGATATATAAATAAAATAAATAAATCTTTAAAAAAAAAAAAAAAGATACCAGGTGAGCATAAAGAACAATTTTAAATCCTGCAAAGGAAAATAAGAGAGCTTATAGGAATGAAACACACAATGGATGAGATTAAAAATGCATTACAGATTTGCAGATGATATGTTCCTATACCTACAAAGTCCCAAAAAAAATCTACAACAAAGCTGCAAGAGCTATTAAATTATTTCAGCAGAGTGGCAGGATACGAAATTAGTAAATAAAAATCAGTAGTGCTGCTATACACTAGTAATTTGCAATTTGAGGAGGAAGTCAGGAAAAAAAATTCCATTTACAATAGCAACTAAAAGAATCAAATACTTAAGAATAAACTTAACCAAGGACCTAAAACAATTGTATTCAGAAAACTATAATGCATTGCTAAAAGAAATCCAAAAAAAACTAAATAAATCGAAGAACATTCCATGCTCATGGACCAGAAAACTAAATATCACTAAGATGTCAATTCAAACCAAATTAATATATTCAATGCAATCCTGATAAAAATTCCACTAGCATTTTTTAAAGAAATGGAAAACACAATTATCAAATTTATTGGAAGGGTGAGGGGTCCCAAATAGCCAGAAACATGTTAAAAAGGAAGACCAAAGTTGGAGGGCTCTCACTTCCAGACTTTAAATCATATTTTCTACCTATAATGGTAAGAAGCATGGTACTGGCATAAAGATAAGACACATAGTCCAATGAAAACGAACAGATGGTTCAGAAACAGACCCCCACATCTATGATCAAGTAATTTTTGACAAGCCAGTCAAACCCACCACCCTGGGACAGAACAGTCTATTCAACAAATGGTGCTGGGAGAACTGGATACCCACATACAAAAGAAAGAAAGAGCACCCCTCCATCACACCTTATACAAAAATTAATTCAAAGTGAATCAAAGACATAACTATAAAATCTACAATCCTAAAGCTCCTAGAAGAAAATGTAGAGAAATATCTTCAAAACCTGGTGGCAGGTGGTGGATTCTTAAACCTTACACCTAAAGCACGAGCAACATAAGAAATCATGGATAAATGGGACCACGTCAAAATTAAATGCTTCAGCGATTCAAAGGACGTCGCCAAGAAGGTGAAAAGGCAGCCTACTCAATGGAAGAAAATATTTGGAAACCATATATCCAATAAGAGTTTGATTTCCATTCTATATAAAGAGATCATACAACTCAACAATAAAAGAGCAAGCAATCCAATTTAAAAATAGGCAAGATTTAAATAGACCTTTCTCCTAAAGGGAAATATAAATGGCTAAAAGGCACATGAAAAAAATGTTCAATAATACAATACCACTAGCTATTAGGGAAATGCAAATCAAAACAACATAGAATGGCCTTTATTTAAAAAACAGAAAATAAGTACTTGAGAGGATGTGGGGAAATAGGAACACTCCACTGTTGGCGAGAATGTAAAATGGTGCAGCCTCTGTGTAAGACAGTTTAACAGTTGCTCAGGAAGCTAAATATAGAACTGTCATATGATCCAGCAATTCCCCTACTAGAAATATATCCAGAACTAAAAACTGTAACTCAAACAGCCATCCGCACACTGATGTTCATAATGGGATTATTAACAATTGCCAAAGATGGAAACAATCCAACCGTCCACCAATCAATAAATGGATAAAGAAAATGTGGTATATACATACAATAGAATACTATGCTGCTGTAAGAAATGAAATTGGGACACACATGATAACACAGATAAACCTTGAAGATATTATGTTAAGTGAATTAAGCCAGACACAAAAGGGCTAATATGAACTATACAAAGAATAAACGCTTGGAGTTAAAACCTAGAGTAAAAGTTATTAGGAGATAAGAGGAGGGCTGAGAAGGTATATTGATGCTTAATATATGTGGAAGTTTTAATTAACTTGGCTGTAAGTGTGGAAATGGAGAGAGTTGATGGTAACCCATTATAGTGAGTAGAACTAACACAGCTGGTCTATAAATGGGATTGTGGCTGAAAAGGGTAGTACAGGGATGTAAATGTCAATTGAAAGAAAGCTAGAGAATTATCTAGGGACTGAATAACATAGTGAACTCAAAAGTGGATGAGAATTGTGGTTAATAGTACAAATACAAAAATGCCCTTCTATGAACTAGAACAAATGTACATCACTAATGCAAGGTAGTGGGAATGTGGAGAAGCATGGGAAAAATACAATTATTGTAACCTATGGACTATAGGTAACAGCAATACTGTAACATTCATGCATATATGCCAAAGATGTACTGTATTAATAATAGGGAGGTATGGAAAACATACGCCAAATGTATGCTACAGACATTAGTGGTAATAGTCTGATATTATCTCATAATCTAAAACAAATGTTCCACAACAGTGTGGTGTGTTGGTGGAGGGGTGCTGAATGGGAATTCCACATATGTTCATGATTATTTTGTAAGATCACAACCTCTCTAATAAAAATATATTTTTAAAAAATACATTGTAGAGGGGCCGGCTGTAGCTCAATTGGTAGAGCGCCGGTTTACCACATGGGAGGCCCCGGGTTCAGTTCCCGGGACCTCCTTGAGCGAGCAGACTGCCTTGAGAAGGCAAGCCGCCATGGCAGGGCAAAGCCGCCACAGGCAGGGCAAGCCCCCATGGGCAGGACAAGCCGCCCGCAAGCAGGCAAGGCCGCCGCCCGGTGAGCTGACTCGGCGGGTCGCCGCAACGGGGGGGAGACAAGCAGACACAGAAGAACGCAAAAATCAACACAGCAAGAACAAGCAGAAAGGGGGGGGGGGATATATAATTGAAAAAATAAATAAATACATTGTAGAGCAACTTCAGAGAAGATGGCAGACTAGAAAGACACAGGACTCTCTCCTCTCCCAGAAAAATAGCTTCTAGGGTTTGGGACACCAGGGGAAGGCTGGACAATGCCCAGAAGAGAGAGGGGCAAAGGAAGAGAATTGGGAAGGCAAAACTGTGCGATTAAAAACCGCAGCTGCAACTGCCGGCATCCTCCCCCACACTATACACATTTTTCAATTCTCAGGGCCCGGCATTGGCAGCTACAGACAAAGGGGGCCCCAGGAATCCACCTCCTTAGGAAAGGGGAGAAAGAGGGACACAGGTTAGGACTGAATCAGCTTTTGACCCACGAATTTGCTCTGCTGGGTCTCACGAGCCCTTCCAGACTGGGGGAGCAGGGAGGGGGTGTGCCATTGTTAAGCTTGGGAGCTGGCAAGGGACTAAAGAGACCCAACCCTCAGACTCTACTGACCAGGAATGGCTGTTGAGGACAAAGAGGGGAGTGGGATTATTCCCTACCCAGGTAAAGGGAGGGTACCACCAGCAAAGGTTGGAGAACTGCCTCTGAGAAAGTTTGAATTAAAGGACCTTAGCCTCCAGACAGGATATCAAATCACATTGCAGCAAACACACTCAAACCTGGCTTTGAATTGAGAAGGCTGCCAAAAGCGTCATCTTCTGATGGACAAAAGAAATGCACGTGAAGAAATTAAAAGTAAATAAGAGAGGCTTTTTCTGCCCTTTACAGCCTCCCTCCCAAAGGCCCTAGGAAGCAGGTCAACAACCCATTACTGGGTCCAGGGCCCAGATTTGAACAACTAACAGGAACAATGCTAAAGACCCAGGACAAGTTGAACTAAGAATCAAAGAAAAGCAGTAACCACTAAATCCCTACGAGAGAGAAATTGAGCATCTGAGTAATCTTAAGATCCTAATCAGATACCTAGACATAAGCAAAAAATTACAAGCCAGACTAAGAAAAGGAATCAATGGCCGAAGAAAAGAAATACATCAAAGCCCAGAAGAAATGTAGGATTTGAGACAACTAATCAACAAGATGCAAATTCCCAAAATCAAATTAATGAATTGGAAGACAATATGACTAAAAAGATAAAGAACATCAAGAAGACACAGAGCCAGCACAAAGAATTTGAAAACCTGAAAAAAAAAAAAGTAACACAGCTCATGGCAATGAAAGACACAATAAGTGAGATCAAGAATACATTAGAAGCATACAACAGCAGACTCAAAATGACAGAAGAAAGAATAAGTGTTACAGAAGACAGAAAAGTTGAAATCAAAGAGAGAAAACAATAGAAAAACTGAGCAGAGGCTCAAGGAGTTGAATGATAACAAAATTGGGAACAAGACAAGGATGCCCACTGTCACCATTGTTACTGAACATTGTGATAGAAGTTCTAGCTAGAGCAACTAAACAAGAAAAAATAAAATATAAAATGTAAAAAATATAAAATAAAATTATAAAATAAAATACATCCAAATAAGAAAAGAGGAAGTAAAACTCTATTTGCGGATGACATGATTCTATATTTAGTAAAGTCTGAAATGTCTCTAACAAAGCTTCTTGAGCTAATAAATGAGTTCAGCAAAGTGGCAGGATACAAGATTAACACACAAAAATCAGTAATGTTTCTCTACACTTATACTGAACAATCTACGAAGGAAATCATGGTGAAAATTCCATTTACAATAGCAACAAAAACTCTCAAATACCTAGGAATCCATTCAGCCAAAGAAGTACAGGAACTATATGCAAAAAACAATGAAACAATGATAAAAGAAATCAATGAAGACCTAAACAAATGAAAAGACATTCTGTGGTCATGGATTGGAAGAAAAAATATCATGAGGCTGTCAATCCTAAACAAACTGGTTTATAGATTCAATGCAATACCAATCCAAATTTCAAAAGCCTACCTTACAGTACTAGAAAAGGCAATTACCAAATTCATTTGGAAGGGAAAATGCACACAAATAACCAAAAGCATTCCAAAAAAAGAAGAGCAATGTGGGAGGAATTTACTGCCAGACCTTTAAACATATCACAAAGCTACAGTGGTCAAAACACCATGACATTGGCAGAAAGACAGACACATCAATCAGTGGAATAAAATTGAGTCCTGAATTAAACCCTCACCTCTACAGCCAACTGGTTTTCAACAAACCTACCAAAGCCATGTTAACGGGACAAAACAGTCTCTTCAACAAATGGTGCTGGGAGAAGGGATATCCATAACCAAAAAAATGAAAGAGGATCCCTATTTCACTCGCTATACAAAAAAACTACTCAAAATGGATCAAAGACCTAAATATAAAAGCCAGGACCATAAAACTACTAGAAGAAAATGTAGAGAAATACCTTCAAGACCTTGTGGTACTTGGTGGTTTCTTGGATGTTACACCCAAAACATGCACAACAAAAGAAAAAAACAGATGAGACCTCTTTGAAATTTAACACTTTTGCCCCTCACAGGACTTTGTCAATAGGGTGAAAAGGCAGCTGACACAATGGGAGAAAATATTTGGAACTCACACATTCAATAAGAGTTTAATATCCATGATAAAGAGATGCTACAACTCAACAATAAAAAGACAAATGACCAATTTAAAAATGGGCAAAAGACTTGAACAGACATTTCTCCAAAGAAGAAATACAAATGGCAAAACAAAACACATTAAAAAAATGTTCGACTTCACTAGTGATTAGGAAATGCAAATGAAAGCTACAATGAAATATTATTTCACATCCATTAACATGGCTACTATTAAAAAGAGGGGGGGCCCGGCTAGATAGCTCAGTGGATAAAGAGCTCGCTGGGAAACCACATGGGAGGTCCTGGGTTCGGTTCCCGGGGACCTCTCCTAGCGGGCAGACCGCCTTGAGAATGGCAAGCCGCCATGGGCGGGCCGGAGCCGCCGTGGGCAGAGCAAAAAGCTGCCACGGACAGGCAAAAGCCGCCACGGGCAGGGCAGGTCGCCTGCAAAATCGAGCACAGCCAGCC
>PVKH010006230.1:0-21269 GCA_004027955.1 Chaetophractus vellerosus
GCTTTTGCCCTGTCCGTGGCAGCTTTTTGCCCTGCCCACGGCGGCTCTGGCTCACCCATGGCGGCTTGCCATTCTCAAGGCGGTCTGCCCTCTAGGAGAGGTCCCCGGGAACCGAACCCAGGGCCTCCCATGTGGTATCCCAGCGCGCTCTTTATCCACTGAGCTATCTAGCCGGGCCCAGGAACTAACTTGAAAAGGGAAGAAAACAGGAAATAACAAATTTTAGGGCACTGGGAAAAATATGGAAAGCCCCATATTAGGAGTGAGCATGGTTCATTCAAATATCTGAGATAATAAGAATGTGAGTAAGTTTACCAAGTAGGAGAAAATGGCAGAAAAGGCTGGAGCTGTGGTTAAGCTCATGTGTCAACTTAGCCAGTTAATGGTGACCAGTTGTTTGGTCAAGCAAGCAATGCGCTAATTGCAGTGTTAAGATATTTCATGGACTTAAATCATCAGTGAATTGATTGAATCTACAGCTGATTACATCTGCAATTAACTGAGAAGATTGCCTTCAACAATGAGAGGTATCTCATCCAATCAGCTGAAAGCCTTAAAAGAAGTGATTTCAACAGTCAGAAGATAGAACTCCCATCTCTACTTCAGATAACCAGCTTCTCCTAAGAAACCTATCAAACACCTTCATTGGAGTTCCTGGCTTGTAGCCTGCCCTGTGGAATTTGGACCCATGTATCCCCATGGTCACATGAGAAAATATTACAAAATCTCATAATATTTACACATATTTCCTGTTGGTTCTGTTTTCCTAGAGACCCCTGACTAATATAGCTTTGTACTGGGAATGGTTCTTGAGAAACAATCTTAAAAATGGTATTTCTGAATTGCTTTTGGGGTTTTTACATTGTATCTCTACTCTGATTAGATTCAAAGGTACTGATTACGCTGTTTCTAAGATTGAAGAGGCCACTGATAGTCCCGGGCTTGAGTTGGCAATAGAGATATGCAAAAGATAACCACTTAATATGGCTTCTTCCATGTTTATAAGAGGCAAAGCTCTGGGTGAGAGTGTTTTTGAAAACTTAACTGAGTTTTGTGGAGTAAAAAGGTAAAATGACATTGGCTAGTTTTTCCTAAATATGTGGATATAGTTACAAAAGTAAAGGATGAGATGAAGGCTTGACATGTGCAACTTAAGCACCACATGAATGATGTGAAGTTTCTATGTGCTTCCTGAAAGAAAATTTTATTTTGTGGAGCTACAGACTTGAGATCTCTGAAAACCAGACCCAGAGTCTCATTGTATGAGTAGCAGTAAGTTACATTGGAAACTAAAATCTCAAACTTGCATGGTGTCTGCTGTTAAAGTGAAAGCATTGATTGGAAAAGGAATGGAATCCTGAAAATTGAGATGGGGACATATGGGTTGATAGGCAGTGGTTACATTGAAACTCTAAATTCTGCTGAGTCTTTGCAAGATAAACCTGTAATGATATGCCCTGAGGAAATACATTCCCCCTCAGTGTGACCTGAAGAAACAGCAATCTAACCTCCAGTCTGCCCTAAGGCATCAGTCACTCAATCTCGACCAGAAGAGATTAATCCTTTCTCACCAGATAAAACTGCAGTGAAATTCCCTGAGGTAAATGGCTTGCAAGAAACTTCTAATCCTTCTCATTTCTGACCCACCTCCCCCCAGACCTATAACTAGAAACTAAAGTCCCAACAAGCCTCCAAAGGTGAGGTACAGAGTGTGACCCATGAGGAAGTATACTATACTACAAAAGAACTGTATGAATTTTCAAATTTATATAGAAATAAATTAGGGGAATATGTGTGGGAATGATATTAAGGATGAGGGATAATGTAAAGTTTGATCAGGCTGAATATATTGATATGGGCCCACTAGGCAGAGATGCTGGATTCAGTGTTGTAGCTAGTGGGTTTAGAAAGGACTCTAACAGCTTGTTTGGGGTGGCTGGCTGAAATATGGACAAAAAGGAGGTCTATATTACCTGAGGTTGAGATGCCAGAATTGTCCCGCTACACTGTAGATGAGGGGATCCAAAGACTTAGAGATATTGGAATGGATTTATCATGTAAGATTTACTCACCCACCCCAGGAATGTCTAGAGGAAACACCTTTCACAAAGACAGTGTGGAAAAGAGTCCATTTTCCCTGAAGATCTTTGTGGTGGCTCTTCCACATAGGTTAGAAATTACCTTGGGAACTATAGGCATTGAACGGGGATCCTTAAATACAATGGGGATGACCAGATCCCTGTTTTGCAGAAACCAAGTGGCAGTACCTCACTACCAAAGGAAAGCTGGGCATGGCTACTACAGCTAACAGCATATTCAAAGCAGCAATCAAAATAGTCTGAGTTGCAGAAACCCATCATGGGGTACCTAGAAGTAAAACAGATGGGCAATCTACTACATTCCTACATGATCTGCATAAGCACAAGAGTTCTAGGTCAAGTGAACAAAGGTCTAAGTTGCATTACAGAAACAGAGAATCATGGCCTCTTAACCAATTCCCATACTTGAGACAGTTTACAGACACAGAGCCCTTTGAATGAGAGGTAGGCTGGGGAAGGTCCCCATTACAATGTCAAAAATTTATACTGTTAATCTTCCTTGCAGCCTTCCCCAAAGATACCTACTGCCTTTTACCAGGGTAACTGTGCATTGGGGAAAAAGGAAATGATCAGACATTTCAGAGATTATTAGACACTGGCTCAGAAATGACAATAATTCCAGGACACTCAAGACATCACAGTGGTCAACCAGTCAGAGTGGGGGCTCATGGAGGTCAGGTGATTGATGGAGTCTTAGCTCAGGTCTGTCTCCCAGTGAGTCCAGTGGGTCCCCGGACCCATTCTGTGGTTATTTCCTAGTTATGGAATGCATAGTTGAAATAGACATACTCAGCACCTGGCAGAATCCCCACATTCATTTCTTGACTTGTGGAGTGAGGGCTATTATGGTATGAAAGACCATGTGGAAGCCACTAGAACTGCCACTACCTAGCGAAATAGTAAATCAAAAGTAATACCAGATTCCTAGTGTGATTGCAGAGATCCATGCCACCATCAAGGACTCGAAGGATGCAAGGGTGGTGGTTCCCACCACATACCCATTCAACTCTCCTATTTGGCCTGTACAGAGAACAGATGGTTCTTGTAGGATGGCATTACATTATCGAAACTTAACCAGGTGGTGAAATCCAAGTGCAGCTGCTGTTCCAGATGTGGTATCATTGAACAAATCAATATATCCCCCCAGTGCCTAGAATGCAGCTATTCATCTGGCAAATGCTTTTTTCTCAATTGCTCTTAGTAAGGACAACCAGAAAGTTTGCTTTCAGCTGGCAAGCCAGAAATGTACCTTCACCACCCTACCTCAGGGGTGTATCAACTCTTCAGCTCTATGTCATAATATTGTCCTCAGGGACCTTGATTGCCTCTCCCTCCCAGAGATATCACACTGGTCCATTATATTGACGATATCATGCTATGAGCTAGAAGTAGCAATTACTCAAGACTTATTGATAAGGCATTTATGTGTCAGAGGATGAGAGATAAAGCCAAAAAAATATAGGGAACTTCCACTTTGGTGAAATTTCTGGGTGTTCAGTGGTGTGGGACATGTTTAAATACCATTTTAAAGTGAAGGATAAGCTGTTGCATATGGCCTCTTCTATGATAAAAATGAAGCACAATGTTTAGTTGATCTCTTTGGATTTTAGAAACAGCATATTCCTCATTTGGGTGTACTACTTTGGCCTGTTTACTGAGTAACCAGAAAACCGGCTAGTTTTGAGTAGGGACTGGAAAAAGAGGAAGGTCTGTGACAGGTCCAGGCTGCTGAGCAAGCTGCACTGCCACTTGGGCCATATGATCCAGAAGATCCAGTGGTAAATACAGATGCTGTCTGGTCCTTTTGTAAGCTCCTATAAGAAAATCAAAATGCAGACTCAGGATTTTGGAGTAAAGTCCTGACATCCTCTGCAGATAACTACTCTCCTTTTGAGAAACAGCTTTTGACCTGCTACTAGGTCTTAGTAGAGACTGAATGCTTAACCATGGTCCACTAAGTTTCCATGAAACCTGAGTTGTCTATCATGAGCTGGGTGTTGTCTGACCTGCCAAACCATGAAGTTAGACATGCACAGAAGAACTCCATCATAAAATGGAAGTGATTGTCTCAAGCAGGTCTTGAAACCACAAGTAAATTACATAAGGAAGTGGCCCAAATGCCCATGGACCCCACTCCTGCCATATTACCTGCTCTTTCCCAGACCACAGATGTGGCCTCATTGGGAGTTTCTTACAATCAGTTTACTGAGGAAGAGAAAACTTGAGCCTGGTTCACAGATGATTCTGTACAATATGCAGGTTCCGTCCAAAAGTGGACAGCTGCAGCACTGCAGGGATGTCCTCGAAGCACAGTAGTGAGGGGAAATCCACCCAGTGGGCAGAGCTTCAAGCAGTGCACCTGGTTGTACATTTTTCTTGGAAAGAGAAATGGCCAGGGGTGCATTTGTACACTGATTCATGGGCTGTTGCCAATGGTTTAGCTGGGTGGTCAGGGACTTGGAAGGAACATAAATGGAAAACTGGTGACAAAGTGCTCTGGGAAAGAGTTACGTGGACAGACTTTTCTGAGTGGGCAAAAAAACATGAAGATACTTGTGTGCCACATGAATGCTCACCAGAGGGTTATTTCAGGAGAGGAAGAGTTTAATAATCAGGTGGATAAGATGACCCACTCTGTGGCTAATGCTCAGCCTCTTTTCCCAGTCACTCTTTCATTGCCTAATGGGCTCATGAACAAAGTGTCCATGGAGGTAGGGATGGTGGTTATGCATGGGCTCAGCAACATGGACTTCCCCTCACCAAGGCTGACTTGGCTACAGCCACTGCTGATTGTCCAATCTGTCAGCAGCAGAGACCCACACTCAGCCCCTAATATGGTACCATTCCTCGAGGTGACCAGCCTGTTACCTGTGGCAGGTTGATTATAGGGGACAACTTTCATAATGGAAGGGGAAACAATTTGTTCTAACTGCAATAGACATATATTCTGGATATGGATTTACCTTCCCTGCATGCAATGCTTCTACCAAAATTACCATCCGTTAACTTGCAAACTGCCTTATCCACCACCGTGGTACTCCACATAGCATTGCTTCTGACCATGGAACATCAGCAAATGATGTTTGGGTATGGGCAGCACATTCTCATGAAAATCACTGGTCTTTCCAGATTCTCCATTATCCTGAGGCAGCTGGATTAATAGAACAGTGGAATGACCTTTTGAAGACTCAGTTATGGTGTCAGCTATGTGGCAATACCTTGCAGGGCCGGGGCAATATTCTCCAGGCGATTGTGTATGCTCTAAATCAGGGTCCATTCTATGGTGCTATTTCTCTCACAGCTAAGGTTCACAGTTTCAGGAACCAAGGGGGGTGGAAAAGGGAGTGGCACCACTCACTATTACCCCTGGTGATCTCCTAGGAAAACTGTTGCTTCCTGACCCTACAACTTTAAGCTCTGCTGGTCTACAGGTCTTCGTTACAAATGGAGACACAACAACGATTCCAGTGAATTGGTAAAGACTGCCACCTGGACACTTTGGGTTCCTCACACTTCTGAATCAACAGGCAAAGAAGGGAATTACTGTACTGGATTGATCCTGAATATCAAGGGGAAATAGGACTATAATTACACAATGGAGGTAAAGAAGAGTTTTCCTGGAATACAGGAGAACCCCGAGGATGTCTTTCAGTACTTCCATGCCCTGTGATTAAAGTCAATGGAAAACTGCAACAACCCAATCCAAGCAGGACTAATATGGACCCAGAAACTTCAGCAATGAAGGTTTGGGTCACCCCACCAAGAAAAGAACCACGGCCAGCTGTGGTGCTTGCTGAGGGTAGTGGGAACATGGAATGGGTAGTGGAAGAAGGTTGTGATAAATATGAACTATGGGACCAGCTACAGAAATGAAGCTTGTAATGGTCATGAATATTTTTCCTTGTTTTGAGTATTTTTGTATATACACATAAAGCAAATATCTTTGTTTTCTTCCCTATATTATCCCCTTAACTTATGACATAAGTTGTTAAGTTTCATGTCATTTTATTTAAGTTATAGGATGTGAGATTTAAGTGTGAATGTTACTGAAGGACTTGCAATCTATTCTGGAGAGATTTAGTGTGTTTCCGGTTGTATGAAGGATAGTTGAGTATTGTTAGGTGAGAAAATGTGTTATTGTTTTTATTTGGAGTTTAGGTATGGTTTCAGGTGATGAATTTGACCTCCAAGTTGATAAGGGGTGGGCTATGATGGTTAAGCTCATGTGTTAACGTAGCCAGGTAATGGTACCTAGTTGTTTGGTCAGCAAGCACTGGCCTAATTATAATGTGAGGATATTTTGTGGGCTTAAATCATCAGTGAATTGATTGCATCAATGGCTGATTACATCTACAACCAAGTGGGGAGATTACCTTCAGCAATGAGAGGCGTCTCATCCAATCAATTGAAGGCCTTAAAAGGAGAAGTGATTTCAGCAACCAGAAGGGAGAATGTCCATCTTGACTTCAGACACTCAACTTCTCCTGAGGAACGCAGACTGCCCTACAAAATTTGTACTCATGCATCCTCACAATCAGGAGACACTATTATAAAATCTCATAATACTTACAGATACCTCCTGTCATTTCTGTTTCCCTAGGGAACCTTAACTAAGCAGCCAGATGGTGGAGTAACTTTTGATAGACTGATGAAAAGAAATGAGAGTAGATTCAAATTATTAAATCAAGACTGAAAGAAGATGTGAACATTCTGGCTGCCTTGATTTTGTGATAATCAGGGTAAGCTAAATATGCGCTATATTAGAAACCATGCCTGTGTCCCCAGACCTAGTTTTTCTCCCTAGGTCTGGCTTTTAGAATGCTGGTGATAAACTAAGCCTGATTTATTATATGACCGTCCTGTATGGGAAATGACTGTAACTCTAGGTATTTTTGGTCAACCTTAAGAGCTATAGCAGGGGGCAGATGTGGTTTAAATGTGTTGGGCACCCATATCCCATATGGAGGGACCTGGGGTCGATCCCCGGGACCTCCCAATAAAAATGAAAAAAAGAAAAATATAGAATGCATGCTGGCCACCAGGCCCTATGCGTGGGTGCACCGTCAGGTCCCGCAAGTGGGTGAGCCCCCAAGGCCCTGCACATGGGTGTGCCCCCAGGCCCCATGCATGGGTGCGCCACCAGTTCCCACGAGCCACGCAGCAAGATGATGACGTAACAGGAAAGTGACACAAGGGAGAACCAAGATGAGACGCACTGAAAATCCAGGAACTAAGGTGGCGCAGGCAGTAGGACACCTCTCTCCCACATCGGAGTTTCTGAGGATCAAACCCCAGTGAAGACAGGAGAAGGATGAGAAGAGAGGGCTGGAAACAGACACAGAGAATTGCTCAGCAAATGGACACAAAAACAGCAAAAACGGGTAAAAGTAAATAAATAAATAAATAAATCCTTAAAATGAAAGTATAGGGGAGTAAGATACGGAGTATAGTTAGTAGTAATACTTTGACGATGCTCTTTCATAATGTATTTGTGGTGGGGTGATGTGTGGGAGCCCTGTATGATGTTATGCATGTTTGTTTTGTAAGTTCACGATGTTTACTGAACACTTATTGTTCATGTATGTTCATGTATGAATGATATACTTCAATAAATTGCTTTAAAAAAAAGAATGAAAGAGGGGCCATTACTACCAAACTTACAGAAACAAAAAGGGATTATAAGGGAATACAATGAATTAGTATATTCCAACAATTTAGATAGATTAAATGGCTAATTTACAGAAAGAAACAAACTACCGCATCTGACTCAAGAAGAAATAAGAAATATGTATAAAATTATGACAAGTAAAAAGATTGAAATAGTCATCACACAACTATTGACAAAGAGATGCACAGGTCCAGATGGTTTCACCGTTGAATTCTTGTAAACATGAAAAGAAAAATTAACATCAGTCTTCCATAAACTCTTCTAAATGATAGAAAAGGGGGGAATACTTCCCAATTTATTCTATGAGGCCAGAATACCAGATATTAAAATCAGACAAAGATATTACAAATAAAGAAGACTACAGACAAATAATTCTTATGAGAATAAATACAAAAATCCTCATGCAAATGCCAGAAAATGGAATTAAGCAAAATATAAAAAAGATAATATACCATGACTGTATTAGTCAGCCAAAGGGCTGCTGATGCAAAATACCAGAAGTCAGTTGGTTTTTATAAAGGGTATTTATTTGGGGTAGAAGCCCACAGTTACCAGGCCATAAAGCATAAGTTACTTCCCTCACCAAAGTCTATGGCCACATGTTGGAACAAGATGGCTGCTGGTGTCTGCCAGGGTTCAGGCTTCCTGTGTTCCTCTCTTCCTGGGGCTTGCCTCTCTCCAGGCTCAGGCTTGCTTTACTCCACAAGGCCAGCTGTAGACTATCAAATGAATGGCTTGTCTCTTTCTCAGGGCCTTCCCTCCTTCCTCACGATCAAGCTCCTCTGTGTGCTTACTTCCCTGGGCTCCATCATCAAAACTGCATCAGAACTCCAACTAAAAAAACTCCAGCTCTGTCCTTTGTCATGTCTTTTATCTTTGAGAACCCATCCACCAAGGGGTGGGGCTCAACGCCCTACTGACTTAGCCCAATGAAAGCCCTAATCATAACTTAATCATGCCCAGAGGAACAGACCAGTTTATAAGCATAATCCAATATCTATTTTTGGAATTCATAACTATATCAAACTGCCAAACTGCTGCAGTGACTAAGTATAGTTTTCCTTACTCTTCTCATGTTTTGAAATGAGAAACAAAAGAAAAAAAGATAAATTGGACATGATCAAAATTTACAAAAAAAAAAAAAAGAAACAGATAAACTTGTACCTCAAAGACACCATCTGGAAAGTTAAAAGACAACCCACAGAATGGGACAAAATGTTTGAATATTACATATCTGATATGAGACTTTTATCTAGAATATACAAAGAAACATTTCAACTCAGTAACAAAAATGCATACAACCCATTTAAGAAATCCACAAGGTATTTTTGAAAATAAAAACATTTCTCCAATGAAGATATGCAAATGTACAGTAAGTGGATACAAAGATACTCAACATCATTAGCTGTTAGGGGAATGCAAATGAAAAAAAAAAAGATATTGCACTTCACATGCCCTAGGAGGGCTACAACCAAAAGACAGACAATAAAAAGTGTTGGGGAGGAAGAAGAAAAATTGTATTTGTTACACAATGCTTATGGGAATATAAAACGTTGCAACCACTTTGGAAAACAGTTTTGTAGTTCCTCAAAAGTTTAAACATAAAAGTTACAACATATGTCCACACCGTAACTTTTAGAGGAACGTCATAGCAACATTATTTTTAATAGTCAAAAGGTGGGGAAAAAAACACAAAAATACCCAAAACCCATCATCTGATGAATGTGTAAACACAATATAGTATATCCATACAATGGAATATGATTTGGCAATTAAAAGAAATGGAGTACTGATACATGCTTCGATGTGATTAACCTTGAAAATGTTATGCCAAATCAAAGTCATTCACAATACCACATATTATATAGCTACATTTATATGAAATGTCCAAGATAGGAAGATCTATAGAGATAGTAAGTAGATTGATAGTTGCCTAGGGCTGGGAAGAGTTTGAGGGAAAGTAGGGAGTGACTATTATGGTTATCAGATTACTTTTTGGAGTGATGAAAATGTTCCATAATTGATTGTAGTTTTGATTACACAACACTGTGAAGATACTAAAAATCATTAAATTGCATACTTTGATGAATAGTATGGTACGTGAATTATATCTCAATAACTTTGTTATGCAAAAAGCAAAGCTATTGAATTATTTTAAGTAGGCAGTGAGATATAGGAGGGAAGAAGGCAGTAAGGTGATTTGTTACAGAACTATAAGATTTTTACCCTAATAAATTCCCATTATAAAAGTCAACCCATTTCTTATATTTTTGCATTGGCAGCCTTTAGCAAACTAAGACATGATTAAATTTGTATTTTGAAATGTTCACTGTCATCAATATGTAGAAAAGAAAATAGAGGGACACATTGGATGTGGGCAGAACAGTTGGCAAATTATTAGATTAGATAAGAGGGGATGATAAATTTGCTAAGCTTATTCTATTCTGTGGTGACAAGAAGGGCATATACTGAGTTAGTAGGCATTTAGTAGGTAAAATAAATAAGAATCAGTAATGGGTTTGATGGGGGAGGTATGAATATAGGAGAAGCACCAAGTATTATTCCTAGGTTTCTGAATTACATACGTGGTTGGAAGCTGATACCATTTATATAGATAGGGAATACTAGAAACTAGACACAGTATGTGACTTACCCAGGTTGAGTTTGAGATGAACAATTATAGATACCATGTAAATAACTGACTATTAAATATCTAAATGAAGAAAATTATTATCATAAGCTAATTCTTAAGGTCCTGGGAATAGACCAGAGGGCCTAGGAAGAAATAATAAATTGAGAAGAGAAGAGCACCTATTTAACCATTGGGTAGAGAAGAGTGTGCCTGAAAATGAGACAGGACAGGTAAGAAAGGAAGGGATAATTAACTTGTACAACTTTGTAATTCTGAGTATTATACTTTATACTAAAAGGCCCTTCTCCTGCAGGCCTTGTGTCTTTCAGCTTCTGGCTAAAGTGGCTTCCTCTCAGCCTCTGTGTTCTATTGATTCCAGCTTCTGGTCCCTAGGGTCTTCTCTCTTAGCTTCTGGGTTCTTCTCTGTCTCTGCATCTTTGATCTATGTCTGTGGCTTTTTTATTCCTCCATTTATAAAGGAGTCCAATAAGAGGATTAAGATTCACCCTGGGCTATGCCCTACTGAAGTCATCTAATCAAAATAAGTCCCTTAACGGAATCATTCAAAAGGTCCCACCAACAGCAGTTTTACAGACACAGGAATGAAATAGCTCTAAGGACATGATCTTCTGGGGTCCACTCAGCTTTAAACTGCCACAAGTGCTTTCATGGTTAACACGAGAGTGGGTCTTTAATCTTGTTCTCTCGCAAGCCCTTCTTATATTTTAACACAAAGGTTTCATCTGTCTAGAGAGGGTCAATGATGAAATTTTATGCTTTTACCAGTGATCTGTGGTGGGTTTGGCACCTAAATATCTACAGATGAATCGGTGCTTGAATTCCTATTCTGCTATTTTGTTTTGGTTATTTTGAGAATCTTGAGCTTCTCAAAAGAAAAAGGATGATTAACATGGTGGGATTAAAAGCATTATTAGATCCTTGACCATCATAAAGGTAAAGCAGAACTAAAACTCATTCTAAATGTTAATGATTTTCAGGCAAGGAAGAGTAAATCAACTTGCTAGTTCAACCTTCTTAGCCTAGAACACTAGACAAATTATTGAAATTAATTAAAAATTTCAGATAAACCTGAATTATTATCAGCATATGAAAACATTGCATTTCAGTAAACTAGCACAAGCTGATAGAAAATATAATTTAAATAGCCACAAAGAAACAAGGTACCTAAGATCGAATTTGTTAAAATATGAGCAATCATATTATGGGCAAAATTATAAAATATTATTGAAAGACACTAAAGAATATACAAACCAATGGGAAGTCATCCGTGTTTTTTGGATAGGAAGACGATCAAAAAGTTGTCAATTCTCTAAATATTCAGTAGATTTAATGTAATACCAATTTAAAATCTCTGAAAGAGACTATTTTCTTTAATAGAATTTAACAAAGTAATTCTAAAAACCTATGGAAAAGAGCAAAGGTATAAGTTTGGCTACACTTTCTTACATGCATCAAACTTGAATGTTCATCAGAATCACCTAGGGACTTTTTCCAATAAAAATTTCAGGGCTCCCCAGAATTTCTGCTTAGCAATGGAATGGGGCCTCAAAATTTGTATTTCTAACAAGTTCCAAAGTTAAGCAGGTGCTACTGGTCAGGAGGCAATAGTTTTGAACAGTTGATATGTGTTTTATTGACTTTGTATATATTTCCAGAGCTTCTAATTCTTTTCAGAAGCATAATGATTAAAAACAACAACAACAACAACAACAAAAAAAACCCCACTCCTCAACTGCCTGGAAAGACCCGTGGATTATGATGTTTGATGTGCCGGTGACAGTGAGCTGTCGGCTCCCATCTTCATCTCTGAAATGAGAGGATGGGGCAGCTGACTTCTATAAATATCTAGTCAAACATTCTTCATACCATTGTATGTTCCAAACCTGAGGTTACATAGGTGAAATGTAATTTTATTTTGTAAAATGATAGCCACAAAAAAAATGAGTTGGATTCTATTGTCCCTCTTGCATATTGATCTGTTTTAAGTAAACTGCGCTATTCGAAAATTTAGGTATAACTCAAGGTTAAGTCGTTTCTAAAGATGCCATGATTACTGATATAAAAATTATCTTTGGTTGAAGTTTTAGGAAATGAGGTATTTTTATACAGTTTATGAAATATCTAATGAACAAAAAGGAAAGCACTTTAAAAACCTCAACCTATTTTTTTTCTTATTTCCTGCATTAGAATTCTACTCTACACCTAAACCCAAGCATATTCCCAAGCCTGAAATCAGGTTTTGCTTCTGCTTTCTCAACAGAATCACATTCTCTTGGGACCATTTCCCTCTCACTGAGCTACATCTCAATCAGCAGACAATTCACGGAAGGGACTCAGTTTGAATTCTTGCTTCATCTAGTCACACTCAATTGAACACAGCGGCCTGTGACCATTAAAGCCCGCCGCTGTCTCCTGACAGTCTCATGGAAGCCATCCAGAGCTACTCAGTGTCTGAATTTCACATTCCCTTGAAATTGGAGCTGCATACCAGGCACCGGTTTGACCTTTCCTGTAGATTTCCCCACCGCCTTGCAGTTTGAAAGGTATTGGCACATCAGAAATTTCACTAAGGACAATCACAAAATAAAATGTGATAGGAAAGGTCATCATAGTCACCAGGTAATAGTTTAGTTCAGATGAGGAGATTTACTCCCTACATTAGTACATACTTGAGATTTAGCAAGAATGAATTCTGTTATTTCTTTGTAGTGATTTAAGTAGAACCATTACTTGAGTGTTAAAACTCTTTCATTCTTATTCAAAAAAAATGTAAACTCCAGTTGTTTGAGGACCCAGAAATTAGGTATATTCTATAGATTACTTAACTATTCTTAAATTATTTAAAATTGTGATTCAACCCATCTATTTTGAATTACAAATTTCTCTTCCATCCTTCTTTGGGCTATGGCCTTGACTATTTCATAAACTAATTTAGATTCCTGCCCTTAGCTACCAATGGTACTCATTGTTTGATTCTTATGGGTTTAGAATATTATTGAGTAAGCAAGGCAGCAACTTACTAAATACAGGAAAGTCATTTCTTAGCTTTGTATCCTTGAAAACAGCAAAGCCAGTATCTTGGTAGTTGTTTTTGTGACACCACTGAGGAATAAATCTGAAGAAATATGTAGACATTGTGCATGTAACCCTGGAAAGATGTAAACTATAGACCTTGGTGAGTAGCAATGCTTCAATATTTGTTCATCAATTGTAACAAATGTACCACACTAATGTGAGATTATTAATAGGGGAAAATGTGAGTGGGTGAAAGGGTGGGGCAAATGGGAATCCCCTATACTTCCAATGTAACTCTTCAGTAATCTAAAATTTCTTTAAAAATAAATTTTAAAAATAACATGTAAAGAAAAGAGAAGTTAGAAGGCTGAAGACCTTAAGCTAATTCAGCACAGAATATTCCATATATATGACCATTTCCATGTCTAGATGAGAGACAATGATCACATGCATATGTATTTGCATGTGAGTTTCCTGGTCTGAGAGGAAGGAAAGAAAAGGATGAGAAGGAATAAGAGGCATTTGCTTGTTTTCCCCAACAGCTGCTCCCAAAATCAAGCTAGTCACTGCAGGCAAAGTAAAAAAGAATGGATTAGGATTTTATGTGGGCTTTTTTCAGAAGGTGTATTAGTCAGCCAAAGGGGTGATGATGCAAAATACCGAAATCTGTTGGCATTTACAACAGGGTATTTATTTGGGGTAGAAGCTTATAGTTACCAGGCCATAAAGCATAATTTACTTCCCTCACCAAGCTTCCTGGGTTCCTCTCTTCCCAGGGCTTGCTTCTCTCCAGGCTCAGGCTTGCTTCTTTCCACAAGGCCAGCTATAGACTCTCAGGAGAAGGGCTGGTCTCTTTTCCCTGGGCTTTCTCTCCTTCCTCACGACCAAGCTCCTCTGTGTGCTTACCTCCCCGGGTTCCAGCACTGAAACTCCAGCATCAAAACTCCAACTAACTCCTCTCTTCTGCCTGCAGTTTTATCTGCGAGTCCCCACCCACCAAGGGGCAGAGACTCAACGTCCTACTGTCCTACTGACATGGCCCAATCAAAGCCCTAATCATAATTTAATCATGCCTAGAGGAACAGACAAGTTTGCAAGCATAATCCAATATCTATTTTTGGAATTCATAAACAATGCCAAACTGCTACAGAGGGTAACATTTCATCCAGGTTTCTCATCTTTAAGATGGCACTGACAATAATATCTGCCTTATAGAAAGGTTGTGAGATCTTGCATTTTAAACAATTTGTAAATTACAACTAACTTACACCTGGTTAAACTAGTATGAAAAATGTATGAATTCTCTACAAGAAGCTAAATGATTAAGTAGAAGATGCATTCCTTGACCTGTTTCCTAAAATCATTAATGTGGTTGTTCAGCCTATATATCTATATATAGATACATATCTTAAAAATGATTTATAGCAAATTTCACATAAACTTGGTAGAATATGGTAGACACTAATCCCAAAACACATAGCATAACAGAGGAAGCTCTAGCAAAATATACACTATATGTAGAAAAAATACCCTGTTTCTTGAGAAGATACTTCTTTCTTAAAATTCTACTTCCATTTAACATAAAAATGAAACATTTAGTAAATGAGAACTTTACATTTGATGTGTTTAAGTCAAATAATAAGGTCTTTGAAGAAATGAAATTGGAGGAAAAGTAGTTGCAATATGATGTTATCTGAGCAGGGCTTTTAAGGAGTCAAAATACTTAGACAAATTTCACAAAGTGGAATAAGGAATTCCTGACGATAACTAGGTCTTATACCTGGCTGTAGATCCATAAATTGAGTTGTAAATTAATTTTTAACCCTATTTTTATGAATCTGTTAAGTTCAGGTGTAGAATGACTCCAGTGGGATCCTGTTTCCTGGTACATCTACCAGGCACATACGCTGCATTAGAATCACCTGGGCACAGGTAAACAATATAGACTCCTGGTCCCTACCCACCAACTCCATCCAAATCTCCAGGAGTGAGATTCAGAGATCAGTATTTTTAACACGTTGAACAGATTGCTCGGCTAAAGGTCATTCTGAGAGGAAGTAAAATAGGGCCAAAGAGAATAGTGTGGCTAAAAGTAGAAGGAGCATCTCTGATATATCTTTGCTCCATGATGACCTTCAAAACATTATATCATGATGGATAAATCCAGTTCTTGAACACTCTTCTGTTTGACTCAATCCTTTTTCCAGAGCTTTAAAAACATACGCTAGCAGGAACTCTGATGGCAATATTCATCTGGAGAGATCAATGTGGTGCTTTACTGATTAGCAGGACAAGTAGCAGCACTGAAAGGAAATGAACATGGGAAGAGGAATAATATCTACTACTTTTGTAGCATTTTTCTTCTTTGGTTTACAATTCAGTTTTTCAAACATTGTATGAACAGATGCTAACAAGTTTAAAGAGTTACCCTTAGTTCACTCTGAAGGTTGTTGAACTGAGACTCAATTTCTTTGACTTTCTATTGAAGAAATATTGGCATTTCTAAACCATCTGTCATAAATATAGGAATCAATTTGAATAAATAAAAATTAAATTTAATAAAATAATATCTTAAAAAAAAGAAAAAGTATCTTTACCCAAAAAATAACTTTAAAATATAGTGTTGCTGTATTCTGCAGCTTTGGCAAATATATTGTCCTTTAGGACTAAGCACAGATGAAGAGAATGATACAGCCACTTATTCTGAGCACTGATGCACTCAGTAGTAGTCCAAATGAAAAAGAACACACGCTATGTATATATGTTGTTAGAGACTGTAAAGAAGTACATCCACAAGAAAAACAAAAAATGTTGAAAAAAAAGTTTAGCTGGTTTAAAGTTGGAGCGTGGGCATTGGTGATTGGTTACCATTTGATAGCATAAGCATGAAGTTTTCCATCCTGAGGCAGTTAGCGCAAGACAGGCTTTTCCACAAACTCTCTTGGAACTTAGCATTGCCTGAACTGTGACAATGTCTGCCCTACTTGCAGGCCAAGGGTGCAATGGAAAGAGCAGTAGGGCAGGAGTCGGGCAACGGGGCTCTCGTCAATCTCATGCCGGCAGGAGCGGGTTCTGAAGTCTCATGGGCATTGAGCTGCATGGACTTGAGCACAGTCATCTCTAAATACTCTTATAAATAGCAACAGCAGTTGTATCTATAGGTCCAAGTAGATTGAGGTACCTAGTAGATAAATACCTGGGAACCCATGGGTATTTTTTACATACAAAATACAAAACTGTTGAGCAAAAATGAGTGAAGCATGCCACCCTCATCAAGAGGTGTAGTAGGCCAAATAATGAGCCCCTGATGTTGTTCATTTTGTCCAAAAACATCCAGAAACAGAATATGTTCCCTTACATGGCAAAAGTGATTGTCCTGATGTGGCTGAGTTAAGGATTTTTCAGGAGTTGCAGTTTTGTTTATTCCCCTGAGTGCTGTTGCCAGATTTTTCTTTTTATCAGAGCCTCCTGCAAGTCACCTGCAGCCCAGGTGTTCCTGCCACCCCAGCGGCCTCGTTTTAAATTTATTTTTTTAAATTAGTGAAGTTGTAGGTATACAGAGAAATTTGTAAAAGGTACAGTATCCACATACCCCCACCCTTTTATTAACACTTTGCATTAGAGTGGCACCACTGTCACAACAGGCGAAAGAATATTGTAGTTGTACTGTTAACTCCAGGCCAGAGTTTACTCCAGCGTGCATTTTCCTCCACATACCACACTATTATTAACACCTTGCATTAGTGAGGTTCATTTGCTAAAATTCACGATAGAATGTTTTTCATTGTACTGTAAACTGGAGTCCATCATTTGCAGTAGAGTTCACTGTTTTGTACATTCCTATGTTTTATCTTTTCATTTTGATTCTACGACCTAAAATTTCCCCTTTAACCACACTCACATATGTAATTCAGTGCTGTGAATGATACTCACATGGTTGTGCGACCATCGTCACCATCATCTCCAAAACTTTACAATCAACCTAAATAGAAAGTCTACACAAATTGAGCATTACTCTCCATTCCCTACTCCCAACCTAGCCCTTGACAACCTTGGTTTTAGATTCTAACTCTATGAGTTTGCTTATTCTAATTATTTCATATCTGTGAGATCATACAATATTTGTCTTTTTGTGTCTGTCTTATTTCACTCATAATGTCTTCAAGGTTCATCCATGTTGTTGCATGAATAAGAACTTCATTCCTTTTTAATGCTGAGTGGTATTCCATTATGTGCATATACCACGTTTTGTTTATCTGTTCATTGGTTGATGAACATTTGAGTGGCTTCCATCTTTTGACAATTGTGAAAATGTCGTTATGAACATTGGTGTGCAAATATCTGTTTGAGTCTCTGCTTTCAATTCTTCTGCATATATACCTAGTAGAGGGATTTCTGGTCATATGATAATTCTATACTTAGCTTTCTGAGGCGCTGCCAAAGTCTTCCACAGCGTTGCACCATTTTACACTGCCACCAGTAACGAATGAATGTTCCCATTTCTCCACAAACTCACCACTAGTTCCAGTTTTCTGGTTTTTTTTTTTAAATAGTAGCTACTCCAGTATGTGTGAAATATCTTCTTTTGGTTTGATTTGCGTTTCCCTAACAGCTAGTGATGTTGAGCATCTTTTCATGTGCTCAATGTGAAAAAAACATAAAGATTGGTCTTTATTCTTCTTGGGATATTTGGGAGAATCCACCTATGAAGCCACCTGGTCCTGGGCTTTTCTCTGTTGGGAGGTTTTTGTTGACTGATTTTAGGTCTTATAATTGGTTGTTCATATCTTATATTTCTTCTATAGACAGTGTAGTTTGTTCACATGTTTCTAGGAGTTTGTCCATTTCATCTAGGTTGTCTAATTTGTTGAAATTTGTTGTCCCTCCTCTCATTTCTGATTTTATTTACATCCTCTCTTTTTGTCTTTGTCAGTGTAGCTAAGGGTTTTCTAATTTTATTGATCTTTTAAAAAACCAACTTTTGGTTTTATTAAGCCTCTTTATTGTTTTTTATTCCCTATTTCATTTTTTTCTGCTATAATCCTTGTTATTTCTTTCCTTCTGTTTGCTTTGGGTTTATTTTGTACTCTTTTTCTAGTTCTTCCAGTTGTGTAGTTAGGTCTTTGATTTTAATTCTTTATTCTTTCTTAATATAAGCATTCAGGACTATAAATTTCCCTCTCAGCGCTGCCTTCCCTGCATCCCATAAGTTTTGATATATTGTGTTCTCATTTTCATTCAGCTCAAGGTATTTACTGATTTCCCTCATAATTTCTTCTTTGTCCCACTGATTGTTTAAGACTGTGTTATTTAACTTCAATATATTTGTGAATTTTCCCTTTCTCCACCTGTTACTGATTTCCAGCTTCATTCCATTGTGGTCATAGAAGATTCTTTGAATAATTTCAATCTTTTTTAACTTCATTGAGACTTGTTTTGTGATCTAACCTGTGGTTTATCTTAGAGAATGATACACATGCACTTAAGAATGTACATTCTAAAGTTTTGGGGTGCAATGTTCTTTATATGGCTGTTAGGTCTAGTTCATTTGTCATATTATTCATGTTCTCTGCTTCCTTATTGATCTTCTTTCTAGATGTTCTGTTGATGAGAGCTGCATATTGAAGTGGCCAACTATGACTGTAGAGGTGTCTGTCTCCCTTAAGTTTTGCCAGGTGTCTGATTCTTTATTGAGCCTCTACTGAGATTATCTAATTATGATAATGGTGTGTTGAAGTTCCCCACTATGACTGTAGAGGTGTCTATTTCTCCCCTTAGTTTTGCCAGTATTTGCTTCATGTATTTTGGGGCACTCTGGTGTGGAGCATAAATATTTATGATTTATTTTTCTTCTTGATGGATTGCCCTTTTATTTATAGTGTCTTTGTCTCTTATAACCACCTTTTGCTTAAAGTCTATTTTGTCTGGTATTAAAATAGTTACCCAAGCTCTATTTTGGTTACTATTTGTATGCAACATCTTTTTACATCCATTCACTTTCAATCTATTTGTGTCTTTGGGACTAAGGTGAATTTTTTGTAAACAACATATAGTTGGATCTTGCTTTTTTATCCATTCTGCTAAGTCAATCCATTTTTCATTTGATCACTTCTCAATTCCATCTCATTTATTCAACAATTATTTCTATAGCCTTCATTTTGCACATTATCATAAGCTATTTGGACTAAGGAAATGGCTTCATAAATATTTTCTTTCTCCTCTATCCAATTCTGTTACTATAATTGTCTTTCTAATTTACCAATATACATGCTCCATGCTTAAATTCCTTTAATGATTTACATCACTTATTGCTAAGAATGATATATCATATAAGATATTTTGGGATTCTAATTTGACTTCATGTATTTGTTGACTAAAAAATTACCAACTCTCACTGGATATGAAGAATGAAAGGGTCACCATGTAATTTAACTTGTTCTTCCATTCAACCTTAGTACCCACTAGGTACAATGATGACTGAAGTCTCTGTGGTCAATTGGGAAGCTAAATAGTGTTCATAGCAGCCAATATTAGAGGACCACAGAGCCACAGAGAATGATGCTGTTTTGAAGTATAGCCAGGTTGTCTTCAGAAATTAACCATTTTCCTTTTATAAAAATCAGTTCTTCATTTTCTACTAGGATCTGGTAAAGGTTTCATGTATGACTCTTAAATGTCATTTTGATCATGTGACCAAAGCTGCCCATCAAAATCAGGTGGGTTTCCGATACACCTAGCCAGAGTCAGAAAGGCTAGCAACACTTCATGTCAAGTGGAATTGGTATTATATGTGGTCTGGGAGTTACTCAAGCACAAGTAAGCTTCAGGATGAAAAGTACTTGACATTTCCAGTCGTCAGCTTGGACCCAGGAAAATGCCTAATATGAACAGAAGTCCTCATATGGAGTTTAGGATTTCAGTTGAATAAGTAGAAAATGTAATTGACTCTCTTTGGCAGAAAGCTATGCATGATATGCTGGTATAAATTGAAAATGGGTTAGAGACACATCCAAAGGTTTTGTGAGAATTGTCTATTCAATGCTTTCTAAAAAGGCCATTTCCTTATTATATCTCTTCTCAAAGTTCTCATTTTTTATTCTCTCATTCTCTCTCTCTCTCTAAATATATATATATAAACTTATATACATATATTTTTAATGAGTTTAACCAAAACCACATCTTTATTTCTATGACAAATTCCTTTATATTACCTAGTCCTTTTCTAACTCTACCAACCATCTTCAGGCAAATGTGTGTTTTCTTTCTTACTCTAATATAATGCTTTTCACAGGCTCAACAAATACCTCTGTATGGGAATTTTGTTTCTCTTTTCCTCTTTGAACCAATCTCATAAATAAACATAATTCAGAAGGAAAAAATAGAGAAAAGGAAAACATGTTAAGTATTTGTTAAAATTTGAACATTTTCAAGGGCACTATCAGAGTACCTGAAACCCATCACAAATCACACCATCCATGCCATCATTTACCGTCATTACCCCACTATGGTGATAGATTCATTTTTGTTTATTATATTCCTCTGTAGGTCTATTCTGCTTTTTCTTTCTTACTGTGATTGTAGATTGATCAGCATATGTGAGAATGTAGACATGACTGAAGCTCAATTCTGACTTGTTGGATAAAGCTTTATGTAATACTCAGACACTGGGCTTTTCAGAAACGAGATGTTTATAAATATTCCATAAATTTCTGTGGGGGTTCACTTTTATTTCCCTTATTATTTGTGAAGAAATCCCAAGGTTCAATATTATTCAATTTCATTTTAGCTACTAGAATCTGTCAGTAGTCCAGCAATTCTTTATCTATACCCACTC
>PVKH010006231.1:0-21282 GCA_004027955.1 Chaetophractus vellerosus
GTACTCACCCTTCTACTCCATTCTGAATGAACCAATTGAGTGGCAGTTTAGTTTTTAATGAAAAGATTTAGGGGGGCCAGCTGTATAGCCCAGTTGGTAGGGCACTGGTTTACCACATGGGAGGCCCCGGGTTTGGTCCCCGGGCCTCCTCGAACGGGCGGACCGCCTTGAGAAAGCAAGCCAACGCGGGTGGGGCATGCTGCCGTGGGCAAAGGCAAGCCCCCACGGGTGGGCAGAAAGGCAAGCCCCCACAGGCAAAGGCAAGGCCCTGTGAGCAAAGGCGAGCCCCCATGAGCAGGCAGGCTGCCGCGCCGGTGAGCTGACTCGGCAGGTTGCCCCAGCAGGGGTAGACAAGCAGACAAGGAGGAACGCAGAGAAAAATGAACACAGCAAGAACAAGCAAAGAGGGGGGGATGTATAATAAATAAAAATAAATCTTTAAAAAAAAAAATCTCCCGACTAAGAAGAGCCCAGGACCAGATGGCTTTACAGGTGAATTATACCAAATATTCCAGGAAGAACACACACCAATCCTGCTTAAACTCTTCAAAAAATAGAAGTGGATGGAACATTTCCTAAATCATTCTATAATGCCAACATGATCCTAATACCAAAGCCACACAAAGACACCACAAGAAAGCAGACCAATCTTTCTAATGAAAATAGATGCTAAAATCCTCAACAAAATACTTGCTAATTATATTCAACAACACATCAAATGAATTATACATCATGACTAAGTGGGTTTCATCCCTGGTATGCAAGGATGGTTCAACATAAGAAAATCAATCAAAGCAATATACTACATTAACAGATTGAAAGAAAAAAACCCACACATGATCATCTCTATTGATGCAGAAAAAGCTTTTGACAAAATACAGCACACTTTCCTGATAAAAACACTTCAAAAGATAGGAATAGAAGGAAACTCCTCAACATGATATAGGGTATATATGAAAAAATCCACAACTAACATCATATTCAATGGTGAAATGCTAAAAGCTTTTCCTCTAAGATCTGAAAAAAAGACAAGGATGCATACTGCCACTGCTCTTATTTAACACTGTATTACAAGTACTTGCTCAAACACTTAGGCAAGAAAAAGATAAAAAAGGCATTCAAATTGGAAAGGAAGAAGCAAAAATTTCACTATTTGCAGATGACATGATCCTATACATAGAAAGCCCTGAAAAATCTACAACAAAGCTTCCAGAGCTGATAAATGAGTTCAATAAAGTGGCAGGATATAAGGTCAATGCACAAAAATTAATAGCATTTCTGTACACCAATAATGAGCAATCTGAGGAGGAAATCAAGAAAAATTTCCATTTACAATAGCAACTAAAATAATCAATACCTAGGAATAAACCCAACTAAAGATGTAAAGGACTTATATGCAGAAAATTATACAACATTGTTAAAGGAAATCAAAGACGACCTAAATAAATGGATATCCATGAATATTCCCTGTTCATGGATAAGAAGAGTAAGCATCATTAAGATGTCTATCCTACCCAAATTGATTTACAGATTTAATGCAATCCCAATAAAAATTACAACAGCATTTTTTACTGAATTGGAAAAGCTAACTATGAAATTTAATTGGAAGGGCAAGGGGCCCCAAATAGCCAAAGACATATTGAAAAAGAAAAATGAAATTGGAGGAATCACACTACCTGACTTTAAAAGGTACTACAAAGCTGTAGTGGTCAAAACTGCATGGTATTGGCACAAGGATAGACATACTGACCAATGGAACAGAAATGAGAGTTCTGATATAGATCCTAGCATACACAGTCAACTGATATTCGAAAAGGCCACTAAGCCTACTCAACTGGGACAGAATGGCCTATTCAACAAATAGTGCTTGGAGAACTGGATATCCATATCCAAAAGAATGAGAGAGGATCACCATCTCACACCGTATACAAAAAATAACTCAAGATGGATCAAAGCTCTAAATAGAAGAGCCAAGACCATAAAACTCCTGGAAGATAATATAGGGAAGCATCTACAAGATCTTGTAGTAGGAAATGGTTTCATAAACTTTACACCTGAAGCATGAGCAACAAAAGAAAAATAGATAAATGGGATCTCCTCAAAATTAAAAACCTTTGTGCTTCAAAGGAGTTTGTCAAGAAAGTAAAAAGGCAGCCTACTCAATGGGAGAAAATATTTGGGAACCATCTATCTGATAGGGGCCTAATATCCAGCATATATAAAGAAATCCTACATCTTGAAAATAAAAAGACAAACAACCCATTTAACAAATCGGCAAGCGATTTGAATAGACACTTCTCCAAAGAAGAAATAAAACCTGATGTTGAGAAGATGCTCAACATCACTAGCTATTAGAGAAATGCAAATCAAAACTACAATGAAGTATCATCTTACACCCATTAGACTGGTGGTATTAAAAAAAAAGGACTACAAGTGTTGGAGAGGATGTGGAGGAAAGGGAACACTTATCCACTGTTGGTGGGAATGTAGAATGATGCAGCCATTGTGGAGGACAAGCTTTTCCATTTTCTCCTCAAGTTTATTTTTGGCATTTCAACACTCTCTGTCTAAAAGGCATGCTGAGAGTATGGTTAGTATGTACATTTCTTATTTTTCTTTTTGTGGTGTACTATTATTTTCAGAAAGAACATTGAGAGTCAATTACCTAGACAGATACCATTGTCCTTAGGTAGACCTAAGAGGCAGTTTTTTTTCTTGGTGATATATTAAAAAATTTTTTTTCTGTTTAAAGAAACTTTAGATTACATAAATTTTACATTAAATATAGAGCATTCCCATATACCCCACCATTTCTCCCTCCCCTGCTTTCTCCCATTATTAACATCCTTCATTAGTGTGGTACATTTGTGACAATTGATGAACACATATTGAAGCACTGCTAACCATGGTCTATAGTTTACATTATAGTTTCCATTTTGCACCACACAATTTTATAGGTTATGACAGAATGTATAATGGACTGTATCTTTCATTGCAATGACATGCAGGACAATCCCAATGTCCTCAAAATGCCCCATGTTATACCTATTCTTCCCTCTCCCTCCCCTCAGAGCTCCTGGTGACTACTGCCTTTATAGCAATGATACAAGTTCTTCCATTGCTAGAATAATAATTCTACTTTAGTCCACAGCTGCATTCTCCTTTATGTTTGTTCATTCCTCAATCTTGACAATTTTGGGATGGTGATGCCCACTGTTTCTGACTGAGAGGGACTTAGATCCCATGGGGTAGATGGATATAACTGTCTTGATTTTAATTGTGCATACTCTCTGTTTTGGGGGATAGGCGTTTTCCATCATCATCCTTTTGCTAGTAGTCCTGGTTGAGTCCAGTGAATTGGAGAACAGGCAGTTGCAACTCTACTGAGATTGAGGGCTCAACCAGCATATATGAACAGACCAAAGATTTAAGTCTCTGGGACATATATTTAATGAGTATAGTGCTAATTATAGTTTCAAATAAAAAGGGAAGAAGAGCCATATGCAGGGAAATTACAAATGAGTTTAACTGTCACGTTGGGGAGCATATATTCCAAAGTAAGGTCCACTGACAGGGTGCCAAATTCCTGAGATTGTCTGTCCTGCCTATAGTGTCTAGATGTCTTGAGGGCCCTCAGGAGTCTTGCTGTTTGATGAACTGTTAATTGAGGCAGTCAATGAGATCCTGCTGAGACATCCATAAGCGTAACCTCAGGAATGACCTCCCAAGTAACTTTGAAAATTTTCAGCCATAAAAACTCATTTGTATTTAACATTTCCCCCTTTTGGTCAAGGTCATTTTCCAAATGAATTGCTAATTGGCGCTTGGTAATTATCACTTGGTGCTGGGGAGGTTCATCCCTGGGAGTCATGTCCCATGCTGGGGAGAAGGTAATGCATTTATATGCTGAGTTTGGCTTAAAGATAAGCCACATTTGAGCAAGAAGATGGTTTTCAGGAGGTAACTCTTGGGCAATATATAATACTAGGCTAAAGTTTCAACTTTACAAGAACAAGGTTCATAAGTACAACCATCAATATCAAGGGCTTGGCATAATGGTCTGTCCTCCTTCGCTAGGCACTGCCCATGTACTTGGGGGATTCGATTCTTGTCACTCTTCTAGAGAATGAAGTAGGACTTTCCAGGATGGGAATTCAATATTCTTTTGGTTATTGTGTGGGTCTCCACCCATTGAGACAACGCCCCATGACCACTTGAACATATTCATATGCCATAGATGCATGCCTCTGGTGCACTCCTCCCCACACATCCCTCCATCACTGACACCCTGCACCAGTGATCCACCCCTGCTTCACTTGTGACCCTTCTGCAATCCAAAACCTCCCCAAAAACAAAGCCAAAAAAATAAACCAATAAAAATAATAAGAAAATAAAAGAATAAAATTAATAACTAATACAACACTAAAATAAAATAATAAAATTTAATTAAAAATTTTTTCTTTCATTACTGTAAGATCTGTTGTCTTTTATGTACAGTGACAATTTCTTAATTATTATTATTACCAGAATTTAACCCATTGACCATGGTTAGTAGCAATGCTTCAATATTTGTATATCAAATGTAACAAACATACCATATACATGTAAAATGTTATTAATAGGGAAGAGTGGGACAGCAGGATGGGATTGGATATAGGTGAATCCCCTATATTTTCTATGTGACTTTTCTGTAACCTAAAGCTTCTTTGAAGATAAAGTGAAAAAAAAATAAGACATTGGGAGAACCTACCTAAGAGTCAGTTTTAGTTTATAATAAGATAAATAGTCATAGATAGAATCCATATAAAGAAGTGTTCTTTGGGATTCACAATATTTTGTAACAGTGTAAAATGAATGAGCAGTTTGAGAAAATCTGAATAAAGTCAATGCTACTTCATATAAGGGGAAAAGCTCCGATATTAACATTGGATCTTAAAATAGACCTTTTTGGGGGAGCAGATGTGGTTCAAGTGGTTGAGAGCCTGCTTTCCCCATGGGAGATCCCAGGTTTGGCTCCCAGTGCCTCCTAAAAACAAAACAAAACAAAAAACAAACAACAAGCAAACTAATGGAAAAACCAACTCAGGGGAGCTGATATGGCTCATGGTTGAGCACCAGCTTCCCATATAGGAGGTCCCAGGTTCAATATCTGGTCCCAATACCTAAAAAAAAAAAAAAAAAAAGCTTTTTTTTTCTTTTCTCATACAAACAACCAACCAAGTTTTCCTTCCTTCATTAGAGGGGTCTTGCAAGGCTGAGCTCTCCACTATCAGTCAGAGACCCTGGCTGAATTATACACACTTTTTTCTGGCCATGTCCTCATGTGTAAAATGAGTACCAAAACTCCTAGCGGCTTCCTCTTAGAGTAGTCCTGATAGGCACAAGCACACAGAGGATGCACTTAGAACAGAGACGGGCATGTGTCATGCCCTAGAAAGCACTGTGTGTTAGCTGTCCAGGTGATGCATCTGATTGCACGAGCTAAGGAATGGAGAGTCCATTTCTGGACCCCTTGATGCCTCAGGGAGGCAGCCTGAGTGTTAACAGATTTATAATAGAATGAAAAGTCAGGCTTATGGGAAGGCTTTGAAGTGCTGGTTCTGTGTAGGTCACTGGAAACTCCTCAAGGGGGGGTAACACAGATTCAAAAAACAGAAACAATTCTTACAAAGTACTATCAACCAGCATTGCCAAAACTACCTTTTGGAGAATTAGGGCTCACCTGGTCTCATCATTTGAGATGGATCCAGTTATCAAGTGGGTCTCTAATTATATGATAATTGACTGGTAATGCCGTAAGCAGAAATATAATTAAGTCACTAGATGAATAATTCTAACAATAACAGCACTAAATATAACAATAAAATAATATGGATTGAGGCTGTATTTTGAGCCAGGACCATTATTTCATTCCTAGGCAGCCTATGAGGTACTATCTCTGTATTTCACATGAGCTAATGAGACCCAGACAATTTACCTAAAATGCCCAATTGATAAGGGACAGAGTCTAGATTCAGCCCTGACTCTGTGATTCCAATGCCCATGATCCTAATCACATTACCTTCTGACTTTAAACATCATAGATGCTGTAAAATCATCATGGATAAAGTGTTGGAAAATCATTTCAAAACAAGACTTCAGAGGACCATTGAAATTTTTTTTACTTTCATAAGTGTCATTAGCACTTAAAATGCTTATCTTACTGCAATTTATATACACTAATCAGAAAATTCGTATGATACAGACAAGAAAGCAAAGTAAATGAAAATCACAAATAATCTCATCATTCCAAAGAAGCCACTTCTAATACTAGAAAGCATTTTTCTCTAACATTTCATACTACATATTCATAATATAAACTGATAATTTAAGAAAGCCGTGAAAATACATATAATATTTTACCAATGAGTATTCCATTTTTTCTTTCATTGGGATCTTACCATGATATCATATATTTGTTTTCAAGATGTCACTGGTTAAAATTTGTTCCATCATTTTAATATACCAATCTTTAAGCCAATTTCAACAGCTGTATTGAGATATGATTTACACACTAGAAAATTCACCCATAGAGTGGTTCTTTAGTATTTTCCACATTGCTTTACTTTAAACAAAATGTTGTTATGAAATTTCTGATGGGGAAATAATTAAGCTCATGTATAAGATTCCTTCTTAAGATTACATTTCTATATCTGCACTCCTTACTAAAAGCCACATTGAGTCATATTATTTTTTTTAAGTAAGGATTATTAGTATATAATTTACACAAAGTTTACAGTTTTTAGGCATAGAGTTTAAGAGTTCTATGTCAAAGATAGGAAAGAAATTGCTACATTTGCTTTCATCTAATTGGTTTGTTATATATAATATAATTTCATTTATGGTTGGGTTTTTGTGGATAAGGTAATTTTGTGTAAGCAATCTTATTTATGTATGTATCTGTAAGAATTTGACGATTATAAAAATTAATGCAAAAATTATCTATATTCAATAAATGTTATTTTTTTAAATGCCAAGAATATGAAAACATATTTTCCCATCTCACAGCATATACCGATATGTCTAGGTCAATTACAGTTTTAAATGTGAACATGAAAATATACATAAACAATATTTATATATTCTTAAAGGAGGGAAATTATTTCTTAGCAAAAGAGAGATCTCCTGAAATGTGATATTTATCCCAGTATTATTGGGGGCCTGTTGATTCCATTCACATAAGCACTTTTCCAAAACAAATGGTAAGAATTTGCTTTTCTAAGTGTCAGTTTATGGCCTAAAACACAAATTTCCATTTATTCTTGGTAGTTATCCAAAATTCCCATTTTATGGAGATAGCTATTTCTACTTTCACTGAAACCACTTCCATTCCTAAAGGTAACCATTAGGAAAACAGAGGAACTTTTTCTCAATTAATCAAAGAGGAATCTGTCTTTCTATACACAGCGATAGACAGAAACAGGTCAATGAATTGACAGAGACTGCTAAATAATCAACTACTTAGATAGTTGGTTAAACACACAGAAAAACAGGTAAGGTATGCAGATGAGAAAAATAATAAAATGTATGAGGGAACCGGCTGTGGCTCAATTGGTTGGGCTCTGGTTTACCACATGGGAGGCCCCAGGTTTGGTTTCCGGGGCCTCCTGGCGAAGGCAAACCGCCGCGTGGTGAGCTGACGCAGCAGGGGGAGATAAGCAGACACGGAAAAACGCAAAAACAAAAATGAACACAACGAGCACAAGCAGCAAGTGGGGGATATATAAATAAATAAAAATAAATCTTCAAAAAAATGTATGAAATGGATGGTCCAGCAGCAGCACAATTTATAGCTGTTAAATGATACCCATAAATTCTACCCTTTGTCCTGCAAGACAAGTTCCCTGAGTAATTCATAAGCAGAACCACCAATGTACAGACAGTTACTTTGTGTTTTCCCACCTCCCCCCAGAGACATGTTGGAGGAGCTTCCTAGTGCCCAGGCAGAAGAGGAGAACCCATCTAATGTCAAGGTAAGACTACCTTTCTTTGTTTGAAATAATTATGTTGCTTTCTTGGTTTTTGTCTTTTCAGTCAAGTTCAGATTTGAAAAAACATCATGCAGATCGTAGAATTTAGGTACCACCCTATTGTGTGCGTAGTTTGTGCGTGCATGCATACGTGTGTGTGAGTGGAATCTCTTACTAACTGATACCTGGTTCCAAGAGCATTCAATGTTGGCAGCTTCAGATTGGAAAGTATGTGGTAGAAAACCTTTTCTTTAGTGGCAATTTTTCCTCTTTGGATTAAGACTTTTGTAATTGTCAACCTAAATGAACTTGAAAGAAAAATCCTCGAGTCCTCTTCTACAGGTGTCTTCTCATCTTGGTTTGTGTTCTTTGCCATGACCACTGTTTCCCATCTGTTTTTCCAGGGCAACAAAGAAAGTAAAAACTCTGTGCATAAAAAACCACAGCATGATACGAACCTCACAGAGTTTGTTTTCCTTCATTACAGGTTGCCTCAAGAAAGAGAAGAAAAGGTGTATGTTCTGGTATCCTTCTCTGGCTCAGGAAAGAAATCTAGCTGACTATGATGCGGCTTCCCTGTTGGCTTTAGTGTGGAGAGTCCAGTGATCCATATTCCATGTGGGAGTGAGGAGTGAGGGCGTGGCGAGAGAAACTAATTTTCAGGAAAAGATCTCTGATCATGTGTCTAGAGTTCTAGAAATCAGCTGGGTTCCCTTTGAGTGGTCTGACTTACCATAAATTGGAGTTGTGGGTTGTCAATGAGTAAGTCTATGTGGTGTGATTGTGCATGTTTTCATGTGTGTGCACTTGGGTGTATTTATCCTAGACATAGGTCCTATTTTCACAGCACTATTGCCGCTGACAACTAAGTCGAGAAAATAATCTCATTTTACCACTGTACAGTTTGCGTATAGAACTCATTCAGTCTTCATCACAGCCATATGTAGTGGGTTTGTTTACTACACACACAACTCATGTGGAGAATCCCAGGCACAGAGACAAATGTTCCCAATCTCATGTGCGTCTATGTGGAGGAGCCTACATATATACCCCATCAAGTAACCTCAATGTTGATATGCTGGACCTACACTTAAAACTGAGAAATGGGAATATTAGATATTGTACAAGGGAGGTATAGCATCTGTGCATATTCCTAAAATTTCCCAACCTCACAGAGTTTCCAAATACTGCCCATTCTTATAAGGTAAGCTAAGTAGTCACCTCACCTATTACAACTTTCACATGTCTTCACATCCATCTGTTGGGTGTTTTAAGTAAACGAAAAACTACAAGATTTTCTTGAAACCCTACTTTGGGCCCACTGAGCAATGTATGAATAATGGGATCAAAAGTTTGAACTGTAAATAATTAATAATTTCCCTACCTTCTTTGTCAGTAAGATATCAGCAACTCTTTCGATTGTGAATAATTTTCCCAGGTTTTTGCCTCAAGGGCAAAAAAAGAAAATTTGTTTCTCCATCAAAAAAATCTACTGCCCACCAAATCCAGTTTGTCAGCAGCATTAAAATGACCATCTGGCCAAAGAAGAGGGAGCATCGAAAGATATCCCCAAGGAACAACTCTACAGAAGGTAATGTAGAAATGCAATCATTATGTTCATTCAAGAATAACAATTTTAGCTTATTCAGCGTCCCATATTTAGGAAAAACTGATAAAATGCCCATTTTTCTTTTTTTATGTGTGAAAACTTTAACTTACTAATTCAGTTCATAGTGACACAACCACAGAATTAAGGATGCATTTACAACTCAAGATTGGATCACATCTAATAGTAGACAGTGTTTCAACCTAAAGTTTGGCTATTAGTTTATTTTTGAACATTAGGTGAAACACATCTCTCCTGAAATAATACTGCCAGATTTTGAAAAACTTAACACTTTATATTTTAGAGCAGTTTTAGTTTTACAAAAAAAAAGAATTGACTGTTCTAAAGTTCCTGCATATTCTCCTACCATCTTTCTCTGTCCTCCTCAGCATACTTTCCACTGTTATGAAAATCCTACATTAGTTGGTTTGTATGCACAATTAAAGGGCTAGTATTGATCCATCCATTTGAAGGTTCACTCTCAGTTGAAAAGCTCTATGGGCTTCTAGCAATGGATATTGACACGTATTGTGGAAAACAGTTGGGCAAGCCCTCAGAAAGTGAAATAGAAATACCATAATACCAGCAATCTAACAAATCTGTATATATATATTAAAGTATTGAAAAGAGGAACCCAAAGAGATACTTGCAAACCAATGTTCATAGCAGCATTATTCTCAATAGCCAATAGTCACAACTACCCAAGTGTCTACCAACAGAGGAATGGGTAAAAAAGAAAGAAAAAGTGCTATATCCATACAATGGAATTCAGTCATAGAAAGCAATGAAGTTCAGAGACATCCTACTACATGGATGACCTTAACAGGATTACACTGAGTGAAATTAGACAGACACAAAAGACAAATAGTATATGATTATGCATAGGTGAAATATCTAAAATAAGAAAATTCATAGTGGAAGAAAAGAGATTAGGGAGTATTAGTAGGGGCTAGGGAGAAAGGGGAATGGGATTAATAGTTAATGAATATAGAGTTTGTTTCAGGTAATGAAGAAATTTCGTAAATGAATGGTGGTGATATCAACAAGGATTTAACTGTACCAATAAAAATGGTTAAAATGGAAATTTTATTTATATAATTCTTACTTTGTAAAATTTTTTTAAATCTCATAAAACACACAGGATGGTCAAAGTCAGCAGACAAAAATGTGAGATTAAAATGGTCTTGGTTGACGTCAAGGAGATACTGGAAATTTAGTTGGGCTTCAAAATGGATAGGAGAAGGGTAGGGACTCTGTCATTTAACCAAAGTGTGTCATTTAGCACCATTATTAGATGAACTATTTCACATTACTTTAGATTGTCTTTAGTGATAAAGCCAAGGACGCACTATTTCTGATTATTTTCCTGTTCTCATTAGTCTCTCTTTCTTACACAAGGAAGGCCGAGTAGCATCAAGTCTATGCTTTCTAACCAACCAGCCCTGTACACTGTAGGCCCTTGTCCCAGTCAAGCCAAGTTCCCTAGGTAATGCATGAACTTCACCCCAGTGTACTGACAGCTCCTCTGTGTCCCCAGCTCCCATGGAAGACCTGATGGAGGAGCCTCCTAGTGACAGGGGAGATGAGGAGACTCCGTCTAATGCTGAGGTAAGGCCACCTGTTTTTGTCTAAGACAGAAATTTTCCTTTCTCAGATTATTTTTCCATTGAGTATAGACCTTACTATATGATGTTATACCTCATAGACAGTAGCTGCTGTTTTGGAGAAGGAATTCCTGAAAGGGAGAATCCTACAAACAGATCCCTGACACAAGAGGGCTTTACAAATGGCAGCATCTTGGAAGGTTTTTTTGTTTTGTTTTTTATCTCACCATCATTATGCCTCGTTTGACTAAGACTTTTGTAAGTGCTACCAAAATGGACTTGAGAGACACATCCTCTAGGACAGGCATTCTTAACCTTTTTTCTTCCACGGACCCCTTTGTCAGTCAGGTGAAAACCACGGACCCCTTACTAGGTCCACACTATACTATATATTATTTAATAAATATATGACACTCATATCAACACGTCCCCACAAGAAAAATTTTTTTAAATTTCAATTCAAGCTCATGGACCCCTTGTTAAGAACCCCTGCCCTAGGAAGAGATTGAGCTTTTCCCACAGGTGTCTGCCATGCTTATTCACGAGGGCTTTGACTTCACCACTGTTTCACATCTGTTTTTCTACAATTATCAAGACCTGAGCAAACACAAAACAACATGGACCTATCTTCATTGTGTTTTCTTTTCTGCCATTGCAGGTGACCATGAAAGCAAATGAAAATGGTAGGTATTCTGGGCTCATCCAACTATTATGGGGAAAATTGAGATAAATAGGGGGCTTCCTGCAAGCTTTAGCTGGAGACCTAGCCTGATTCCAGCCTCAAGGCAGAATGAGTATATGGACTATGATGAAAGATTTACCTTCTTTCCACAATCCCCAGTAATGAGTCTGTTCCCTTTGGTCATATATGTTAGCATGTGTGGATGCTTAAGGGATTCCACATGTGAGTCTCTGTGGTGTGATTGTGTTTGTGTGGGAGTGTGTGGGGGTGATTGTGTGTATTATCCCCAGGTGAGATGAACTGCTCAAGCTCTGGTAATCCAAGGGGATGGGCCTTGATAAGAACCCAGGCATGTGGCTCCAACACTTATGTTCTGAGCCACAGACCTACAATTATCACTCAGTCATGACGTTAGAAACCAGGGAAGGGAGTTCCACCAATGGTGCATGGACCTAGAATCAACAGAGAGATCAAAACTGCCTATTTTTGTAAGGTAGCCTCCAAGGTCACATGGCCCAGGGAAGCTAGCTGTGCAGATAACCTAGACTCTGGCATAGTTATTGATGTCCAAAACTAAAAGAAATCCCCTATGATTCTGGTTACCTCAAAATTCTGAGAGTTGTGAGGTATCACATAGAGTGACTTGGTCAACCCTCACATTGAGGTCACTCACAGCCTAGCAGCTCATCCAAAGCAGACAGGCATTGGGAAGAAAATTTAGCACATTTGATTACATCATCACCATGGACCCTCTAGATGCTCAAATTCTATGAGTCACTCAGTAGGGCCTTTGACAAAAACTCAGATTCCACTTGCTTTTCAACCTGGTATCCAAACCCTTGTTGAAATACTCCTAGAGAGCAACGTTAGAGAGTAAGCATTGAACATACACATCCCTCCATAATGAATGTCCCACTGTTAATGGACAATGATGGAGAGCCACTAATTCAGTGAATACACACACATGGTGGAGAAAAAGAAGACTGGACGGAAGACTATACTATTATTAAGTGATGGCTTTTAAACGGTAATATATCGAGATTTTCAAATCTATAATTTATTATATTTATCAGAAAGATTAGTGAATAAAAGTAATCAAATGGATTGCCTGGGATTGAATTTAGTCTACCAAAAAAAGATTCCTTCTAATTAAGTGGAAATTCCTGTAGAACCTATGGTAAATGCAGTGTCATTATATGTAGATCAATGGAGACTGAATTCATTGGTGATGTCAAGAAGGCACTATCAATGTCCTTGAGATATGGAACAATCAGGAGGCATGGTGGACCTCTGTCATTGAATAATAACATGTATTTTAGTATAATTTCTATACTAACTAAAGTTGGTTCCTTTCAGTTTCCATTAACTACAAACCTAAGGATATTGGTTCTTCTTTCTTTCCCGCTACACACTTTGCCATCCTTCAATCATCATGGAATATGGCCCGCAGGAGCTCATACCATGCTTGTTAAACTCCAACTCTAGACACTCTAGTGTCTTGCCCAAGGGTAGAATATCCCAAGTCATTCATAATTACCACACTATGTGATGAGAGATACTCTATGTCCTCCTAGTACTCCAGGAGCAACTGATGGAGGCGCATCCAAGTGACTAAGACAATGAAGAGACCCCAGGTAATGCCAAGGTAAGGTCGCTATTCTTTGTCTAAGGTAGCAAGGTTGTTTTGGGTTTCTTTTTTTTTCATTCAAAGTATGGTAAAGTTGTCTAATCATGTGCCTTATAAATGATATATACAATTTCATTGGGGGCAGAAATTTTCTAGTAGAAGCTTCTTTTCTACTGATCCATGATTCAAGAGAACATCCACAAATGGTAGCATCAGGGTATAAATTGTATGGTAGGAACTTTTGCTCAGCTGCAAAATTTTCTCCTTAGATTAAAAAATTGTAATTACAAACGAAAAAGGACTTGAGAGGCACATATCTGGAAAAGCTTGTGCCTTTTCAGATGTGTCTGTTTCACTTAGTTATAGGGCTTTGTATTCACCGCTGTTTCCCATCTGCTTTTCTAATGGTGCCAAGCAAGTGATAGTCCTGTTCAAAAGGGCACAGCAGGATCTCTTCTTCATTGGGTTTTTTCTAATTGCAGGGTGCCACTGGAGCAAGTGAAAATGGTATTATCAAGCATTATTGCCTTGTGATAAAATCTGGATAAGACAACCAGGGCCTTGATAGTAGATTTGTCTGGAAAGTCATCAAGGTTCCAGTTTGTGAAGGGAATGAGGAGTGAGGGTTTAGGTAAAGAAAGTGATTTTCCAAGGAATGACTATGACATGCTCTATGGTCCTGTAAGCACCTTTAGGTGGCATGGATTTGTGTGTACAGTTGACAGGGTGTGACTATGAGTAAATCTGTGGTGTGATTGTGATTGTGTGCATGGGGAGGTTAAGAGATGAGTCCAACTTATACCACACTATTGCTAGTGGAACTTTTTTCAAAAATCATCCCATGCACATGTCGCATATATTAACTCAAAAAGTCCTCTCCAGAATCATTACTAGGGTTACTCTCCCCATTACTTACAAGGAAATTCTGAGGTGCACAGATTAATGACTTAAGAATTCAAGGTCTTAAGTGGCAGGGTCAAAATGTCAAAACAGGCATGTGGCCTCTGGGCTGATACTCTGAGCTGCTGAATTGCACTTATCTCACAGTCATGTGTCATTTTTGACCATGGAAGGAATTTCCATCATCGATGTATATACGTGAGCATATGCCAAGCAGGTTTTATACACTGCTCTTCTATATTAGGTAGACTCAATTTCAATGGGACACTGACAATTACCCTAACTTCAAACCAGACAGGAGAAGTAATGGGACCCTGTTAATGAATCAGAGCATCTATTTTCATACCATTTGCAGACTGAATATTTCATTGCTTTACAAAGCTCTTAGGTACAAAACCAAAAAATCTTATTTCTCATTTGTTTCCTGTTCCTTTCCATCTATTTTACAAGATGGAGGAAGGCACAGCAAAGGATCTTTCCATGCTCATTATCCATTTGCCTCCTTATTCTATTGCCCTTTCCCAAGACATAAGCAGCAACCAGAATAGCCTATGAGCAACACCCACCCCAATGTCCTGACAGTTACCTGTGTCCTCCTAGCAACCCCTGAGGCCCTGTTGGCACAGCAGATGAGGAGATCCCATCTAATTCCAATGTAAGGTCGAGTTTTGTTATCTCAGATAAAATTGTTGCTTTTTAGTTTCTTATACTTTCACCTGAGTTCAGAGAGAAAATTCTGACCTTGTAATTATAGATGATATATACAGTTTCTTTGGTCTGGGAAGTGTTCATTGGGAGTCTATTACTAACTGATCCCAGATAAAAGAGGGCAGTAGCAGGGAGGCAATTGTGTGATATGGGGCCTTTTCCACAGCATCAGGTTCTCCTCATTGGATTAAGAAGTCTTTATTACCCAACCTAAATTACCAACTTAAACGCTCGTGAGACTTGATGCATCATTCAGGGAAAGATTGTACATTTGAAAAGGTGTCTTGCTACAATTATTATGGGGCCTCTGACTCTATCACTTTTTCCCATCTGCTTTTCCACAGGCACCAAGAAAGCAAAAGACCTGTGAAAATATTATTTTGCATGGTCCAATACTCACAGTGTTTTTTTTCCCCTCTAATTGCAGGTGGCCTCAGGAGCAAGCAAAAACGCTAAGTATTTTGGGCTCCCTCACTTATTGAGAAAAAAGTCTAGATGATTAAAAAGCCATGACTTTTGGGCTTGATTGAGTCTGGACAGGCACCCTGATTCCAGCTTCCACATGGGAATGAGGGCTGGGGATGTGATTATGGTTTAGGAAAGGAAAAATATCTATATGCTACAGTCCTGTGGCAGCTGTGTTCTCTTTAGTTGTGTGGGTTTTTTGTTCCTACACCATCACAACTGCTCATTTTACATATATTTACATGGTCAGGGGTCAACACTACCATAGTAGGGTTCTGTTTACTATTTTGGCCTCTCTGCTGGAGAAACTCAGGTGCAAAGGAGAATAGTGTAAATTCTAAACTCCTATGTATACAAGCCTATTTGTGAAATCAGTCATTTGGCCCTAATGCTGATGCCTGGAGTCTCTATTTACAACATCACTCAGCCATGGGATCATTGCCACAATATGCAAAGGAGACTGAACACCTCTATATATTACTGGAAGTATTCAAACTGCAGCAACCTCAAAACTGCTCATCAGTGGTCTCATGTCACAAAGGGGTTACAGGTTCCTTTTGCCACGGACTGTGGCCTCGACATCGTGTCAAATGTAGGGAAGAGCACATATTCTTGTAGTAGTCTCACAGATTCTGAGAGGTGCAACCTGAGCCCTAGAAACGTTCAAATCCTGCTAGCTCCACATCTAAGGGACAGGGTCCATAAGAACTCAAATTACCACATGGGTACTGGTCTGGTGCACACTGTCCTTGTTTCATGTTTTATACCTCTGTTAGAGTCTTAGTACTAAACCTATGCCCACTCTCAATTATGAGCTCTCCCACTGGAACTGGAAAGTACTAGCATGGCCAGCCAACACATTTATTAAATGCCCACACATGGTATAGAAATGAAAGAATGGCAGGAAAAATATTACATGATTTATAGTGATCAATTTTAAGTAGTAGGATTTCATTATCTTCAAATCTTCTGTATTTGATTATATTTATGATAAAGGATTAGTGAATAAATATGATATGATGCTAAGAGTTGGACTGAATCCAGACACAGAATAAAAGATTATAAATAAAAATGTCTTAAAACCATTATTCTATTATTATACTTTGCAAAGAAAATAAAATGATGACGTATGATGAAGTATCATCAAGCGCAAAATTCTACAGAACACATGTGAAAAGCAGTGTCAGCATATGCTGCTCCACGGAGGCTGAAATGTTCCCGGAACATGTAAAGAACACAGTGGCAAGTAAGTTGGGCTTCAACCGAGCAGCAGGAGTCATGCAATACCGTGATTCAACAAAAGCATGTATTTTAGAATAATTTCTATATTGACTATTTCATGATGCTTTGGGATGTTTAGCTAAAAAGCAAAGGATTACTTCCCATTTTTTCCTGCTCCTCCATTTTGTGGTCCTTCTTCCACTCTTCAGTAGCTCACTCTATGCTTGTTAAATACCTGCCTTCATATTACTCTAATCCTTTGTCCAAGTCAAGCAAAGTTTCATAAGCAATCTAGGGGCAACGCCCCCGTGAACTGACTGTTACTCTGTGTCCCCCTAGCTCTCCCTGAGGGCCTGCTGGAGGAGCTTCTGAATGCCAAGGGAATAGAGCAGGCTCCATCTTATTCCAAAGTAAGTTGAACTTTCTTTTTCTTAGATACAGCTGTAAAACTGTTGGTTTCTTTATTTTCCAATACAATTCAGATATGAAAATCTGAACATTGGAGATGATATGTACAAATTCCTTGGGGGGACAATGTTCAATGGGAGTTTAGCATTACCTGATACCTGTTTCAAGGGGGCAATTACAAATGGCAGCATCAGATTATATACTGTATGGTAGGAGGCCTTTCTTTGCAGCAATATTTGGATTAAAATTTTTGTAATTGGCAACCAAAATCAAATTGAGAGATGCATCATCCAGGAAAAGCTCATGCCTTTTACAAAGGGGTCTCCTCACCTGCTTTTGGGTACCTTGACTTGACCACTCTTTCCCATCTAGCACCCTGCCTGTACTATGCAGCAAGTTCTAAAACTTATATTGCGTTTTTTCCTGTATTTGCAGCTGGCACCAAAGGCAAGCAACAATGGTAGCTAATCTGGAATCACACACTTATTGAGGAAATATTTAGATGATAAGAAATGTGGGTGTTCTTTGTGGGCTTTAGTCAAGAGAGGCCTAAGTAAAGCTTACCGGTGAGACTGAAGTTGGGATGTGTGAAGGAAATGGATATACAGGTAAGAGCTATAGTTGTGTTTCTTAAATAGATGGATTCTGTTTAGGTGTCGTGGGTTTGTGTTCATGTGAGTGGTGTGTGTTTATATATGTATGCATGAGATGTGATTCTCAGAATGTATGTATTTCTCAATGTGCATGAGTAAAAATGTGTGTCCATTTGTGATTCTCCCTAGATTTTTCTCCCAATAAAAAGCACAATTTCTTGAGTCAACTTTCTATGTAAGAATTCCAATCATCATCTCTTCATGGGTATATATGTATGTCAATATTTTTAAATTATGTAATAAATATGTATGATTTGTGGTATGTCAAGTATCCCTCAGTAAACCTGGAAAATATCCCATCTCTACCAAAGAAAATATTCACAGGTGTTTAAAAGGGTAACTGTATTCGAGACTTCTAATCCAGCCAATAACAACTTCATTTACCCACTAGCTTTTGGCAAAACCTGTCAGAGTGATTTTCTTAAGTTTTTCCTGCTGTTATTTTTGGTCTATGTACCCATTAACATATACATTTAAAGTTACTAGAAAATGGTGGGTACTTAAGATCAAAGTAATGTGTATTGCCATTTCCAGAAGTTCTTGTTATATTGTGGTTATATATTCTTTGCACTGAAATAATTTTTATTCATCTCCATTCTAATGAAATATTCACTAATCTCTTTTCTTGACTTCCAGAATAGTCTCTTTTCTTTTTTATATTCCTCTTTTCCTTATGATTTTTGTTTAGTTTAAAAAAAGTTTATGACTTTATCTTAATGTCTCTATGTATCCATTAACTCATCTTTTTCTTGAATTACATAGTTGTGTGCATTAATTTTTTACATAAAACTTTAAATTAAAAAATAATAAATCTAATCAGCGAGAAGCCATTACAGTCCCCTCATAGAATTTGCATTGGTCATGATAAAAAAAATACAACTATGTCTACCTTTTCTTAACATAAGAGATAGGGGAGACTTGAGAAGTGAACGAATTTCTCAGAGCTGCACATCTAGTGAACATTCAGCAAGGTGCTGGAGATATTACGTGCTTTCACTCCTAATCCTATGCACTTTCTTCATGCGTCTGCTGCCTGGCAGAGTTTCTAATCTTCTACTATGGATTTGGCAACGTTTTTAAATTTAATTCTTGTTCCTGAGCACCACAGGGCCAGGGCAGCTGCAGCACATTCTAGTTATAGCAATTTTATAAATGCCATAGCCATTTATGCCAGTAGCTGTGGTAGAGACAATACAGGCAGAATATATTCATCCTCACAAAAAGGTCTCCTGGGTATTCGCTTAGAGTCTGGCACTGGGTATGTTTTGTGAACTCATCTAAAACAGAGCGTGTCCACAATAGTCAGAGCTTCAGGGTGATAAGAGTGAAGGTGAGTGCTGGAATGTTGCAGATAAATGACGGATAAAGTGTTGACAGGGGATTCCTTCATCTCCTCTCTCTCTGTCATTTGTAAACTGTTTGCAATGTCTAAATGAAGCTTGCTGACTCCACATGGTTTAGGGAAGAACTGAGATCCCAGGTGAAAAAGCTGGGGTAGCCTTTGGTTGCCACCATGACATTAAGTGCAGAAGAGAGGGATGGGTGTGCAATGTCTCTAGTAACTTTTATGTGGATATTTGTGTTCCTAAAGATTGGCTTGTGGATTGGATGTATGACTCGATCAACAGTGATGACAATGACAATCCAGGTAGGTCACAGTAGGTAAAGTCAAGGAAGGATCCAATGAAAGAGGTTTCCCAGTACACTGGAGATAGAGAAGGTATAAAATCAGAATGTAAAATATTTATGGAGGTCTGCTTTGTACTTTTCATATTTACTAACATAATAGTAAGGGGTATTATGACAATGGGGATTTGATTGTGCTGTTCAACGTTTCTTGATTTGCTACTTAAGTTTATCTTCCCACAGGTCTGTTCTTTTAAGCCTTTTCCACTGCCAAGCGACAAACTTTTGGTTTTCTTTGGTTCACATCCCGTACAAATTGATTACAAGAGATTGTGCTTTCAGTTTTGGTGTTAACATGCAATGGGGAGGTCTGGTGGGACACAATCTCCGTCGCACTCACCTGGGCCTGGCAAAATGTTCTAGTAAATGTTAGATGTTGATTGAGATGTAGGGTCTCTTCCTGTGCAGTTAAAGTTCTGTTGTACTTTGGTCTTGTTTTATCCTCATTATGATGTCAGGTTTAAAGGCACACCCTGGGTTTAAAGGTACATACCTTTTCACAGCTTGGTCCAGGAACCCTTCAAAGGCTTGATGAAATCATAGGAGATTCCATTTATTTAAGTGTCCACACTTCCTGCACAACCCCTATTGTCTTCTTTGAAGGTTAAGGGATTGTGGACAAGTTACCTTGCCTTGAATGTCATTTCCATCCTCTCTACTTGGTTAGGAAACCCATGGGGAGGTTGTGAGGATGAAATGCCTCCCATGTACCTAAGATCCTACCTGGCACGTGACTGTTACTTGATTTGTGGGGTTGGTTATGGCTCTCTTCCACAGTAACCAATTCATCTCCAGGATTTTGAGAGTTTCGTCCTAGGAAGGGTGGATTGGTTTTTGATCAATCTATTGATTTGGAGAGGGTAGAAGCCTATCCTTGATCATTCCTGCATTGTTTCCATATGGGAGAACAATGTGATTGAGGAGGTTGACAAGGGGAACATAAATCCCAGTAATTAGGAGAGAGAAGAGCCAGGGCAGTAGTGACAAAGGGAACATGGGAAGAAAGGAAACATCATGCTCAGGCAGACATGGAGGTAGTAACTGTGTTCTTTGAGGAAAAAAGACATGGCATTCCTCCCTTTAATTATCATGTGTGAGGACTGGAAAATGGACCCCGGAGATTCCAGACAATCCCCAGGTGGAAGGTGAAGTTTCAAAGGTTGAGGAAAATGAGTGTAGTGAGGAGGAAAGAAGTGGGTCCCAAGATCAGGTCACATCATGACATGAACAGCAGGAGCTTGAGGTCTCTCCTCAGCCCTAACTTTCTGCTTTCCTTTCGCAAGGCCACCCCATCACGGTTACTGCCCTGTTCCATTCAGATGCCTTCTTCACTGATTCAGAAGATTCAGATAAAGAGAACAACAATCTTAACATAAGTTATTTCCTCTTTCTGCCTATTTTTAGACTCTCTCTTTGTTATTTGTAAGCTTCTCTTGGTACCTCTTCTGTCTCTCTTTTTATGATTCTCATCTTGAAGGACCTGGTCTCATGCAGGAAGTTGAGGTCAGGGGAACCACAATGTTTATGAAACCTTTCTACAAGCCCCTGGCCTGCTTCTTTAGCATTTCCATGATTACCAAACCTACTATGCACCATGCATCGTCTCACATAGACATGGTGGTGGTGGTGGGCTGTATGACTAGGTCATACCATGTTGAGGGGACATTTATGAAATTGGTTCTGGGCTGGACTCTTCCCTTACAGGTATGTTCC
>PVKH010006232.1:0-21175 GCA_004027955.1 Chaetophractus vellerosus
GCAGAGAAATAAACACAGCAAGAGCAAGCAGAAAGGGGGGTTATGTAACCAAAGATAAATAAATAAATAAAATAAAAATACGGAAATATTACAGTCTTTAAAAATAAAATAAAATAAAATAAAATAAATAAAAATAACAGAATGAAATTCTCATGTGCCTACTTTGAGATATGAAAACCTTTGGAAAATGGTTTAGTTTGCTAGGCTGCTGTGACAAACACCACAAACTGGTTTTGGCTTAAACAACAGGAATTTTTTGGCTCACTGTTTTGAAGACTAGAAGCCATACTTATTCCTGGGTCTGAAGAGTTCTGGCTGGTGGGCAATCCTTGAGTCTTTGTATCCCAGCCTGACATCACATGGCCACGTCCTCTCATTTTTCTTCCAGGTTCCACTGACTTCTGGCTCCTCTCCGTGGCTTTCTCTCTCTGAATTTCTTCTGTTGATAAAGGATTCTGGTAATCTAGATTAAGACTTACCCTCATTCAATTGGGTCATTGGTTAACTAAAAAAACATCTTCAAAAGATCCTATTTATAATGGGTTCCTACCCACAGGAATGCGGAGCGGGACCATGAAAATGTCTGAATTAGGGAGGGTGAGGAACACGTGTGGTTGGGATTTCCCTATAGGTAAGGGCTGCAGGAGTTAAGAAGAGCCCATTTTCATACAGCTGTTCATCAATTTGTGTCGCTGGAGTTGATACCATGTATCTGCATTTCTTTAAAGCTTTTTTTAACTAATTTTTTTCTTTTTAACTGAGAATCTCAATTAAAAAGAAAAAAATTAGTTAAGAAAATGTTAGGTATAGATGCATGAACTAAGGCAAAGAGAGATTAGGAAACTGGCCCAAGGTAAGAACACTAGAAAGTTGTAGAAATATATTTTTAAACCAGGTGCATGTGAGTTTAGACTTTCCATCACTGCTCAAATTATCACAGATTCCAAATTAATGTAGTCTACATTATTGAGTGTGTCATAATTTTAAGTAGAGTCACATCTATCTTTATAAAAGTTTCACACACATAACTTCAAATTTGTAGATTTCCTAAATAAACAGAGTAATCTTTGTTTCCTTAGTCCCAGAGGAAACAATAAAGTTAAACATCAACAAAAACAATGACAAAAATGCAGAAAAAATAACCACAAGGAATGTGTAAATTATAACCATGTTTTTCTAATTTGTTCAAGAGCAATAATTTTAAAAGACCGTTCATTGTATACTGTTCTAATTAGGCAAAATTTACTATAACACTTCCATGACACATATGTAAGAATAAACGTGCATATTATCATGCTGCCAAGTTATTAAGAATATATTCAAAGCAGATCACATAATGACTCCAGTGTTCCTGTTATAAAATGAATATTTATTATTTCATCGTATTTCAGTATGAATTTAAAACCTATTGGGGGCCGGCTGTAGCTCAATTGGTAGGGTACCGGTTTACCACATGGGAGGCCCCGGGTTTGGTTCCTGGGGCCTCCTTGAGCAGGCAGACCACCTCGAGAAGGCAAGCCGCCATGGCAGGGCAAAGCCGCCGTGGGCAGGGCAAAGCTGCCATGGGCAGGGCAAGCCCCTGCGGGCAGGCAAAAGCCGCCGCATGGTGAGCTGACTCGGCAGGTCACCGCAATGAGGGAGAGACAAGCTTTACAAAACTTTCAATCTCCAGAACTAAGAGTTACTTTCTCCCATGGCTGGAATTTCCTGTGCTTTGAGCACAGGGATCTCCTCAACTGTACATTCTTGCTCCATACCTAAGAAGCCCTTCAAAATCTGTTTCCTTCCCAAAGTCCAGTATTTCCGGGGTTCAAGCTGCTCCAACATTGACGTAGGCAAGGCTCCTACCTCAGCATCATGGGGATATTTCATAAACAATGCATAGGTTTGCACCTCACTAGTGAGCTACTGATTTAAAATATCTGGAAGTAGGTAAAGGGTATTTGTGCTTTGAACCATTTCTCATGAGCTTCTGATGCAGACAAGAGTTTGAGAAACACCATCTGTGTGTTGGAGGCCTTGAGACTCTGGAAGCACAGTACAAAGGATCTAAAATTTTGCATGCATCATAACACACTGGGAGAAGCCAAGGAAGGACACAGTGAGAAAGGTCTCTGGGTTGATCCCCTGCATGTGCTAATACTTAGGCTGTTTATTTGGATTTAAGAATAAATAGAATGAATAAAAAGGAAGAATAGGGAGAAAGAAGTTAAATTAAAGAATAAGTAATTCAGGCTTGGGTTCTGCTGTTTATAAGATGTGCCTTTGAGCAAGCAGCCAATCTTTCTATAATTAAATTTAGGATAGTCATAGATTTTTGTATATTTATGTTAAATGACTTGGTGTAAAATGCCTGACATCTATTTTATTTATTTATTTATTTATTTATTTATTTATTTATATATTCCCCCCTTGCTGCTTGTTCTTGCTGTGTACATTGCTTTTGCGTTCTTCTGTGCCTGCTTGTCTCTCCCTGCTGTGGCATCCCGCTGAGTCAGTTCACCGCGCGGCGGCCTGCCTGCTTGTGGTGGCTTGCCCTGCTCATAGCGGCTTGCCTTCTCAAGGTGGCCTGCCTTCTCGAGGCAGCCTGCCTTCTCGAGGAGGCCCCGGGAACCGAACCTGGGGCCCCCCATGCGCTAAATCAGGGCTCTACCAATTGAGCCACAGCTGGTTCCTGAAATGCCTGACATCTATTAAATGCTCACCAAATACTTCCATTAATATGTATCCATTAATTCATTCATCCATGCATTCAACTAATATCTGCATCATAAAATGTGCCCTGTTCTATGCTGTGTTATTAGGAAAAAACAATTAGAAAATGTACACATGGTACCTCTCACATTAGAAGTTTATAGTATGGTGAAGAACACAGATATTAATTGAATAATGGCACAACTATTATATAACATTTGTGATAATTCTAGAAAAGGAGAGTGTAAAGGGAGCTAAGAATATGTAAAAGGGGAATTTGATGGGGAGAAAGAATTTGATGGGGAGAGAGTTAAGAGGGTGGAGACAGGCAGGCATCTTTGAGATAATATATATAGTAACCTTGGGGTTACTATAAATAACTCCTCTGCTTTGATGACTGTAACAGTTGGGCAGTTTGATGTAATTATGAATTCCAAAAATAGACATTGAATCATGCTTGTAAAATGGTCTGCTAATCTGGGCATGATTAAGTTATGATTAGGATGTTAATTGGACCATGTCAGCAGGGCATTGAGCCCCACCCCTTGGTAGGGCGGGAATCAAATATAAAGGCATGACAAAGGACACAGTTTAGCAGTTTTGATGTTGGAGTTCTGGTGAGGAAGGAGAAAAGGCCCCAGGATAGAGACGAGCCATTCGCCTGAGAGTTCACAGCTGGTCTTGTGGAGAGAAGCAAAGCCTAGAGAGCCTCATAGTCTACAGCTGACCTTGTGAATGAAACAGCGGCACTAAGCCCAGAGAGAAACACAGCCCAGGGAGGAAGAGAAGAACCCAAGAAGCCTGAACCCTGGCAAACGTCGGCAGCCATCTTGCTCCAACACGTGGCAACGGACTTTAGTGAGGGAAGAAACCTATGCTTTATGGTCTCGTAACTGTGGACTTTTACCCCAAATAAATACCCTTTATGAAAACCAACCAATTTCTGGTATTTTGCATCAGCACCCCTTTGGCTGACTAATACAATGACCATGTTAACTGGGTATTTTACCTTTAATAGTCACAATTTACATCAGGTGAGAAAAATGAGGCCTGGAAGAGTTAAGTATTTAAGCAAAGTGACATGAAAAGGAGCAAGCAGTAGACCTAAAAGTGAAAATTCCATCAGTTCAGTTCCAAAGTCTATGATTTATTTCTTCATTTGTGCATAAATGTGTTTCAAGATATAAATGATGCCAAAACCATGTCCACAATTAATATAAGGAGAATTAGCCATCTGGAAGGAACGAGGTCAACAAAGTTGGGAGAGAGGAGAAATAGGAAAAGAAATCATGAAATCCTTAAGGAATACGTCTTCTTAAGTATCACTATTTTGCTTTGGACAATACTCATTTATGATGACAAATAAACAGAAGCTATGAAAGTTCTTTATTTCCTACATGGCTATGCTATATAAGAATCGACCTTAAAATAACCTACAACAATACTTAAGTAAATCTCAATTGCAACTACTCTAGAATCACCTGCAGGCTCTTAGAAGTATTGCCGATGCCTGGTCCATCCTCCAAGAAATTCTGATTTAATTGTTATGGCTGGAGTTTGGAAGTATTTTCTAAAACTCCCTCAGTAACTCTAATGAGTAACCAGGAATGAAAAACAGTATTCTATCACATCACAAAATATAGAGAAAATATTTTAATTTATTTAATCCAGTCATGGACCAGGAAGGTAAGTTCAGTTTTACAGAATTTCTGTTTAGAGTAATTGTGTGATAAATTATTTTGTCTAGGAGGCAATTAGAGATAGTAGATATAATTAAAATTACCTCCATTTATATTTTGAACTTTAGAAATCTAAATTAATATTTAGATTAAATGATTTTTTACAATACATATTTTGCTTTGCCACTAAAGACTATATCCTGTTGTGAAATATTAAATAATTTATTTGCAGTTTATTATCATATATTTTTATTCCAAATGGGTAAAATGAGGATTTAAAAATACGTTTGGGTCTTTTTTCCTTCTAAGCAAGACCTTTAGACACAACAGAGTATTAACAAATAGAGTTCTCTTTTTCTGGGTTCTCAGATTTAAACACTAAATGGTAAAAAGAAAAATGACAGATTTATTTCCTATTTTCCAGAAAACACATGTACAGCTAGATTGACAATGTCGCAAAGATTTCTAGTTTTCTATAAACAATCACATGAAGAACATACTTCTTCACTTGCATGAGAGCTAAAGTTAAACCTACATGTAAACTTGAAACACAACACAACTGAAATACAGATTGCTTGAAATGTTTTTGGAGATCTGTTAGATATCACTTTATATAGTGGACATTTCACCTTTAATAGTCACATCGTGTATTAAATTGACCAAACAAGGCTCATGACTTCTATTTTATATCATGTGACTCAATTCCTAGGTAACAATTAAGGCTAACATCTCTCTTTCTCAAAGGAAATGTAAACCAGGAAATGTAAACAAATGTATAAAATACTGTGACTGAATTTTCAACACTGTTTGTTTAATGAACTGCCTGCCATTGTGCAGTCCCACACCTGGAGCCTCTCAGTCCACATCTGCTGGCTGAGACTACCCTGTCTCTAGGACCATTTACGTCTGGGATGGTAGCGATATAACAGAGGACAGACACACATTTGGTGATTCTGTCAACAGTCAGCATTAGTTCCTGTAATGGATATTTTTCCTTGTTCACCATCCTCAAGCCCTCATATTCCCCCACCAATTCTGGTAGTTGGTAATAAGCTCTGCATTGGTTTCCTGCCAAGACCCCTATGATGGCAGTGCCTATCTCGTAGTCACTGTGTCTGGGATATCCATCCCCCTACCTGCCCTCACTTCCGCGTATGTCCTCCAGTCTCTTGACTTCTGGCTTGTATATCCAGGCGTCCTCTTACTGACTGCCGAAGCTTCCCCATTCATGTTTCCACTCCAATAAATGTTCATCTCTTAATATATTTACATATCTTCTTATTCCAAAAGAGATTTGAAGGAAATGGGAGATTATTTTCTGTATCCCATTGATTGCTCTTATGACCATCAAAATACTAATTGACACATAATGTTTTATTTATTGTTGCTGGCATCTATAGAAGCAGCACCATAATATGATAATACTACATCTATTTACACAATGAAGGTATATATTCATGATATTTTACTTGCGGATACCATTCCACATCTTGTTAATGCGATTTTTTTCAGACAAATACATATAAAAATCTCCACTTACTTTCAGTGGTTTATACATTGTGTATAATATTCCAATTAGTGAAATTCTTTAGCAGCTCCCTAAAGCTGATTTAGAAAACATAATTTCCTTATAGCAGGTACAGATGAAAATATTTAATGATAATTTTTAATGATTCACATATAATTATGATTTTGAAATGTTATCTAGTAATTACTATACTGTGAAAAACAATGTCAATGTTAAGATTAATTTACAACCATATGTAATTTTAAACATTTTAAAATATCAAAAACCATATTATTTTTGTTCATAAATGGTTTGTTATAATTTTCTTACTTTTTAAAGGTATAACAAATGTTTATTCAGAAATGGATAACTAATACATAGTCTTTTCCATCATTTAATGCTTCTTCCTCTGCTTTTGAACAAAAGAGACACAGATGGGTAATGTATGGGAGTGGGAGGTGGAGAGAGACAAGGATTGGTCCACCACCTCCTCTTCCCTGTTTCCCAAGATGACATCATGTACAACAGAGGAGGCAAATGTGTTCCACCACCCCGACCCACCCATGCCACCTTTCAAAGCATGGGATGTAACTGGAGGCTGCAGCTGGGCTCAGTGAAACTCTGCGATAAAGGAAGCATGTCTGGCACAGGAAAAGAAGGGAAGGGTAAAGCCATTCAGGTGGTGTATTTACCAACCTACCCCTGGCAGAACACAAACAATGATCCCACAGTTTTTAGCACCTGAAAAACCAGGTCCTACTGCCTTCTGGATGCTCTACGGGGCCAGGAAGGGTACAGTGTGGGAGGATTGTCTTGCAGCTGCTGAAGAAAACTAGGTTTGTACCCATTTAATGAGGGACAAGGGAAGAAAAGCAGCATTCTTGGAAAAAGCCTGAAAGGGGAGTACCTTCTTTATTCCTTGCACTTTCTAGTTCTGGCCAACCACAGAGCTGGAGGACTGAAGCTGGGATGAGACCCTGGGTCCCTCATACTTGACAGATTTATCAATTGTGGAAACATGAATTTCTAGGTTTTTCTTCACTGGGCTATTTCAACATTATTTATATACCAATATTTTTAAAATATGGCTCAGTTACAACATACAAAGATCACAGAATTTTACTTATTTTGACTTAATTTATAGATAATTCATTTTGTTAAAGGCTAAGATCAGTGTCGACCTCAATATGACTTTATATTTGCTTACTTAACAATTTCAGATGTTTGCAAGGGCAAAGTGGCAAACTATTCAGTGACTGATTCTTTATTTTTATTTTGACCTTCATTCAAAAAATCAAAAACAGTTCTGTCACACTATTCTGACCTACAACACTTATCATTTCAGGTTTTCTCTGTAATATGTAGAACACAATTATGTTTTGTGAGCAAAACAACCTATTTAATGTCATATGATCAACTAAGTAATTCATATATGTCTTGCTTCAGTACTAACCAGCATTATACAAGTCAGAAACTGAGGATCCACCTCACGTTTTTAAAACATTTATTTTTAATTGTGTTCAAACCTCAATGTAAGCAATTATAAATTTTTTTTTGCCCTTCAGGAATAATAAAAATATTCAAATAGTTGTAATTCCTAAATTAATTTAAAAGGTATGTTAAACCCAAATATAACATTTTATTAAAAAGTAAGATTTGGTCTCAATAATGAAAAAAAAGTTACCACGTATTAAAACACGCAGTGTACAAAATATAGGGCTTTTGGAACATAGACTATACAGTTAATCTTCCCAAAGAATTCTACTTAAATATGGTAAAAGGTAAAGCTTTTAGGATTTATAAATGCAAGAATTCAACTTTACTTGACAGAGTTTAGAAATGGTTGTTGAATATCGCAGGGCTTCTTGTGTGAAAAATGGCCCTTCATTAAAACAGACTGATTCTAAAATGATCAACTCATCACTAGTGATTTTCAGATAAACAGAGCATTGTTGATTACCTGAGGGGAAGCAGGGAGAAAGGACTCAAAGCGCCTGGGTGCTGAGTGGAGAGGTGGTGGAGAGGTCCCCAGCATGCAGCTAGGAGGATGCAAGAATGGCCCTAAGCAATCTCCCTGCTGCAGAGTTGTGTCTCAGGCTTTCTACTTTCCCCATCCAAGACTGTTGAATCTCTATTATATTTCCCCTGGTGTATAAAAACCCAACACACAGGCAGCACCAGTGTCCCTCATCTCCTATGTAAAGCAGAGTGTACAGAGCCACCACCCACTGACTCTGAACAAAGCAGTAGGCCTTCCTGGGGAACCGCCCAAGATGGGACTTTTCTCCCCTCTCTTTTGGACCCTTTGTGCTGTATGAGTAATAAAGTCAGCACTTGCTGAAAATCTCTGCTGCACCTGAGCCTGTGTTGCCACGACACACCAAGTAGCAACTTGCTCCAGGAGACCCAAGTGACCGCTGCTACCTGCCTAAAAGCTCTGAAGCATTTTTACAAAATGTAATGTTCTCTAAGTATTGGTGGCAGTTTGAGAACATTTCACGAATCCCAAAAAGAGAAAGATGTTTTTAAACTAACCTATTCCTGTGGGTATGATACTCTTTGATTACATTAAATTAGGTTGAGGGCCCTTTGATTAGATTACTTGATAAGATTTAAGCTCACTTTAGGGCTTTTGATTGGACTACTTCAGTGAGGCATGACTCAGGTTGAGTCTCCACCCTCTTGCTGGTTCTGATATAAATTGAGACAGAGAGGGAGAGAGAGAGAGAGAAAGAGGGAGAGAGAGAGAGAGACTGACACAGGAAAAGGAAGCTGCCATACTTGATCCTGCCATGTGAGAGAAGGCTAGCGGATTATTTAAAGACGAAGCCCTGAAGAGGCTGGGCCAATGGAGCAGCTCCAGAGGAGGTGGTGAGCCTGGAGGGGAAAGCTGAAACCTTGGCAGAGATCGGCAGCCACTTGCTTTGCTATATGCCAGGATGACAGAATCAGTAGTAGCTGACTTTGGTGAGAAAGCACCTCTCTTATGGTGCCTCAGGTTGGACTTTTCACAGCCTAGGAACTGTAAGCTTTTACTTCAAATAAATACCTTTTATAAAAGCCAACCCATTTCTGCTACTTTGCGTCACCAGCCTTTTGACAAGCTAAAACAGTATCTTTTGCATTTTTCTAAAGAAATTATGTAGATTCTAAGGAAGACATGTAGAATCTGTTTGCTCTATCCCTAAGCCCTTCTCCATCCTACATGGTAATTGGTGTGGCCAGGTGGGTAGATGTCATAGACCTATAAGGGAGTAGGTTCAGAGATGGTGGAGGCAGGAAGTTATTTGCATCAATATTTGAAACTGGCAATATAACAGCCTGAAATGGTGTTTGAGAGAGAAAGCTATTCTTAAATACACTACTTATATGAGTGTCATGAAAGACCACCATTACTTGCCGTATTTTTACCTAAGTAAAACTCTGCTTTAGTAGATAATATGGAAAGAAACAAAATAAAAGTATAAAACAACTTATCAATTTTATCACCTTTTTCATTTGGGGAATTATATAACTGTACACCAAACTGGATTAAAATTAAACAATGTAAAGTTTAACCCCATCCAAACCAAAACTTATTTTGAATAGACCATTTTTAATGGGACATAATTATTAACAGTATTAATTTATGACTGAAACTAACACATTATGCATTTTAATTTTCAGTAAAAGATTTATAACCCCTAGGGTTTGGTCTGAGCTGCTTACTCTCTATAAAAGATCACTTGACATGAATTCTAAATCAATGAATACACTATCAGGAATAGTGACACCACCATCCCCATATCTACCTTCTAAATGTTCCACTGTTCCCCTGAGGCAAGCAAACCCAGGGGGCCTTTCACTGCACCCCCTCCCCATCTATCAGAACAGAGCACCGCACAAGCACCTTTTCCTTCTCCCTCTGGGCTGTTTGAATAGGCCAGGCTGGAGCATCTCCAGGCCCCAGTTTCATCCTCTGCAGCACAATTTACAAAGAGAAAATAAGCACCCAAATTGAAAAATGTGCCCGTTTTTCCATGGTAGTTAAAAGACTTATTTGTTTAAATGAATAATATTAAGCTAGATGACTTGAGATGTGTCATATTAGCAATTTTTTTTAACCATTATGCCCAGGGTTCGTTGTATGAAATAGATATCTTCTTCCCTACTGGTAAGTATATAAACCAAATAATTTGACAATCTGCAACAAGAATCTTAAAAATGTTCTTGCCCTTTATATAAAGGCAGTGGTCACCAGAGGTTCTGAGGAGAGGGAGAAGGAAGAATAGGTGTAACATGGGGAATTTTTTGGCTATTGGAATTGTTCTGCATGACATTGCAATGAGGGATACAGGCCATTACACATTTGGTCAAAACCTATAAAATTGTGTGGTGCAAAGTGTAAACCATAATGTAAACTACAGACCATGGTTAGTAGTAGTACTTCAACATGTGTTCATTAGTCGTAACAAATGTACCACACTAATGAAAGATTTGTTAATGGGGGAAAGTGTGGGAGGCAGAGTGGGTGGTTTCAATGTAACATTTATGTAATCTAAAGTTTTATTAAAATAAAAAATAATAATTTTGTAAAAATGTTCATGACTTTTAAGTGGATGACTTCATTTATAGGAATGTATCATAAGGAAATATTCAGTGATATGCAAAAAAAGACCTACAAGAATAAATTCACAGCATCTTGTCCATAATAAAAAGGGGGGGGCAACATAAATGGCCAGTAATAATGGAAAGTTAAATAACTGAGTCATACATTCACATGAGAAAAACTACATGCCATTAAAATATTAATTTCTCTAAGGATATTTAGTAAAACAAGAAAATAATTTGAGTTAAGAAGTAAAAAATACAAGGTAAAATTATGCAGAGAAAAATAAACTTAATTAATTCATTCATCAACAATGTACTGACACCTACTATGTGAAAAATGTTAATAAACCAAGATAACTAAGAGAGACCCTGCTTCAAGGAGTTCACATTTTCATAGTAAGACCAAGAGATGTATAAAAGTAAAGTATAAAAACTGTTAGAAGTACTTTAGTGGAAGCATATACTACATAATAAAGGCACAAAGAATAGGGAATGGAGTATTATTAAAGTGCTAACAAAAATAAAGGAGAAAGGTCAAAAAGACTTCACAGAGGAAGTAGTTTTGCGCTGTCTTTACAGAAGGCAATTTTCTGATTCCATAATCTTTAGCCTTATATTATGGGCTCTTTTACTTATGTTCCAGGCACTTCAAAGAAGATACTACATTTTATTCTTTCTTTTTCTGCTTCGTTCCCTATGAGGGTAAAAGAAAAAAAAAATTCCACACACAGCTCATTTATTGTAGCAGGATTTTCATAGTTAATGATTATAGCCTTATGAATGTATCAAATCATATTTTATGTGAAGAATAAGAATTAACCATGCTAAATATTATAGTAAATATCACTATATCATAATTAACCAGAGCTAAGGCATTTCCTAAATTCAAACAAACTATTTCAACTAATTCTGGTATGCATTTACTTGCTTGATTCCTATGTCTACCAGAGATTCTAACAACGTATTTTCCACATACAAATTTTAATTGGTTTTTTCATTCATGCCTAATAAAAGGGCCTGAGATGTAACAAAGCATAAATGGTGTGATACTTGGTTCAAGCTCGTTGAAATTGACTGCCCACACAAAATCATGTGATTTAAATGTTTTGAAAGTTGATCTAATATTCAATTTGAGTTATTTGAAATTTCTGGGCTCATGATCAAGGTGGGAGTTCTGGAACAGTGGCTTTACAAGGAAGTTACACCAAACTGACCATTTGGTTAAAGAACACGGAACATAAAAAAGGAAGAGATCAAGAAAAAAATTAGAATGGGAAGCTCAAGTAGACACTCTCACAGCAGCATTATTTTAAGAGACTGAACAAAGAAGTAGAAACAGTAGCTGCTAGGATAAAGCTGACAGGTTTAAGATGGAAAACAGAGGTAAAAATGGCAACAATCACTCAGGTTGAGCGCACAAATAGGTGACTGCTGTAGGGTATAGGGGTAGGGAAGGATTTATTTCGTGCAAAGGCCATTCAGGTAGTTGCTTTACACCTTTGTGCCTTTACTGTGTGATTTCACTTCCTCTCTCTCCTCTCTGATTTCTACTCATCTACTGGGCCTGGCACAACTGTAAACGCCTCTGTCAGTCCTTTCGTGGTCCTTGCCCTTCCCCATCCAGACAAATTAATCACTCCCTCTTCATTGTTAGAGCACTTCAAACATACCTGCTGATAACCCCAATTACACTGATTTATGATTGTGTCTCCTTCAAAGATACGAACTCATCAGTGATGGAGAGATTCAATCCCCATAGCTAGAACAGTGTCTAGTCAAGAATTCAGTAAAATGTTTGTTCAGTAAATGAAGGGAATCAGAGAACTCCACAGCTAATTCTGGTTTTACCAGTCTGTTTGTAATAGAGTAAAACGGTTTAGGGGTGGGGGGCTTTGTTTGAAAGATGGCATAGCAAACATTTTTTCCTCACCCAAAATTTATCTTTCCATTCAAGATACATTAATATGATGCAACAAATAATAAGAGGAATACTATAAACATGTATGTATAGGCAAATCATTGAAGATATTAGCACATCACTAGGATAGTTTAATTTCAACTCCTAAAGGTGAGGACCAAGTTGGAAGATGTTGGGGATTGCATCATGTCCCCCACAGAGGTCATGTTCAGGTCCCAATCCCTAGTCCTGGGGGTATGAAACCATTTGTAGATAGGACTTTTGAAGATGTTATTAGTTAAGGTATGGCCAAACTGAATGAGGGTGGGCCTTAATCCAATACGGCTGATGTGCTTATAAGCAAAGGAAATTGGACACACCAGAAGAAGCCATAAAGAGGAGAGAAGCTAGAAGCCGGAAATCAACAGAACCCAGAAGAGAAAGGAGAAGACATTGCCATTTGATGGAAAATCCAAGGAATCCCAAAGATTGCAGACCATCCAGAAGATACCAATACTGGGAGGTAGCAAGCTTTCTAGCCTCTGAAATTGAGCCAATGAATTCCTGTTGTTAAGCCAACCCATTGTAAGGTACTTGTTTTAGCAGCTGAAGAAACTAAAACAGGTAGTATGTTCTCTCTAAATTTTTAAATATAGAAAATCATTCAGAAAAACACAGATACTTCTAAATATGTTGTAAAAGTTCAAAATTAAATTAGAAAGACCAAAAGACTCTTCAAATATGGTTTAATTCAACATCCTACCAATCAAACATTTCCCCAGAACTTCCTCACAGCTCCATTAGTGTAATAGATTTTTGTTCATAATGAAGACTCTGGTGCATTTCAGCTTTCTGAAGACATTTCTGCATCACAAAAAGTTACAGATTAAATTATGTGCAGTATGATGTCAGTGATAAGTATATTTTATTGTTTTATAATATTTTAAAACTTAGTGATTCATGTGTAATGTCTCTTCGGTCCATTAACCAGACTCTGATTAAGGCAGCAAATTTCCTGTGTACAGTAAGCAAGAATTCTCAAACACACAAACAACCTAAAATGAAGATAAGTACCATAAAAAATTTCATGTAAATGACCTTCAAATTGGAAAAAATACTCCACTTTTGTCTGGGGTAAAATCACTATCTGGTAGCACATTTTATATTTAAGGAGCAAAATGCTTCTACAATGCTCTCATGCTGCATTTAGGAGTGCCTTCTCATGCCCCTCATCAACAGGGACTTTGATATTGCTCTAGTAGCTGAATTCAAATGAAAATCCTATGGTACTGGAAGTAAAAGAAATCTACCATGTAAATCTCTGAACATTGAAAGTCCTAATTTTCATGTTTTTCATCATGTACTATAAAATATATAGTATCTTCAGAGAAGTCGTTTTTAATGTACAAGAAACAGAATGAGAATGTTTCCAAATCCTATTTGTTATAATGTTTGCAAAGTATTTCATTTGAATAAATTTACACTAGTTCTTTTACCTGCAATAATAAATTCTAATTCATTTCACAGCTGTATCCCATACAGTAGTCTACACTGAATATATCATAGCTTAGCTGCCTACAGACAAATAAAATGATGCTGGCAAATTTTTACTGTTTCTTCCAGGGAAGGAAATAAAAGGAAAACTACAGCTGGAATGTAAGTTTCCCTGCATAGGACATTTCAAAAGTCAGCATTTTTATTGTTGATAATATTCCTATTCAAGTAATTATATCAGTTTATATAGAGATTCAGATTCCCTGAAATTAAAGGTGGGCTGCAATATTGTACTAAAATGCGGCACAGATGGTGGGACAAGGAAGGTGGAAATGAAGGGACAGGAACAGCTTGGAAGTAATAAGAGAATTTTAAGGTGAGGTTGAAAGAAATGTGAGAATATATGAGAGTGGAAAAGGAGATTGTGTGTTAAGTGTGTGTATGTAGGGGGGTAGTGAGAGAGAGAGAGACAGACAGACAGACAGACTGGAGATCTGTGGGGTATTTTTAGAGATGTACAGGTAAAGAAGGAGGAGTTAGGATGTTTTGTTTTGTGGTGTGAAGTTTCAACTCCTATGCTACGATGTCAAGAAAGTCCACAATAAAAATCTGTATGACTCTTTTTTAAAAAAAGGAATAAAAAAGGGAAATATACCAAAACAGAATATTGAGCAGTACTTTATCTTTTTCAATAGTAAGAGTCATTGCATCACAGAAAAAAATGAGATATGCTTATAAGTTATTTTAGGGTAACAGATTGTGTAGGGAAAATATTATTCTATAAGTCATATAATTGAAGAAAACTGAGTGAAAATGGAAAAAATCTTAAGACTATTGCTAAGTACTCAGTCATCATACACGTCAAAACATTTATCAAAACTCTAAAGTCCGTAATCATTTAAATAATTCACTGTATTCCCCTACTGTCATCGGAATCCAGATTTCTGTTATCACCTATTATTTATACCACATAGAGCTAATTTAAATCTTTAAGGCTTAGTCTTCACTCGCAGGAAGAATATTTTAATTGACCTTTGCTTCTTCAATTCAAATATTTGAAACATATTTTAAAGTGTTTTACATAGAATTTTCATTTCTGAGTGAATTATAGCAGAAAAGATGCCAAGTTATATGTCTTGGTCACTACTCTTATAGCAAAAGTATGGTTGGGGTCAAATCAATTAACCTCAAGTACCTGAGTTTACTTTCATAAAAGAAGTAGGACATTATTTCCTGCCCTTTATTAACAAAGAAATTGCAAGAACCTAGTAAAACACACACACACACACCAAAACCTTGTGAGCATGAGTGTTTTGAGAGTTACAGAGTACCAAGAAAATGCAAGGTAATACTGTTATTCCTTCCTCTAAGTAGTAAAACCCAAATGGATAAAATGCATTAACTTTTAAATTTTTCATTAGCATTACTTAAGTTTCTCTGTACATTTTAAACACGTGATTAAGTCATCCTCTGCTCTTAATGTCACCACTGTTCTTCCTTCTCAACTACCTTTTTTTTCTTTCTGGAGGTCTCCACTATATGATCAGATAAAAACCCAAGAGGAGATTCTTCTAGGCATCCTACTTAGTATGCCCATGGTTACGTCAGCATATTTTCTTCCTATATGTATTCTTATGAGCTTTATTATATTTTCTATTTACTTCTAATTACATAACGATATCTTTGTTGGAACTTTTTTTTATTTCTTGATTAACAATTATAGCTGATGTTCCTTGGGGACAAAATGTGTACTGTGCCCTGGTGAGTTCAAAAAAGTATGGCTTAGTCTGGAAGTTCTCAAAGGGTTAAACAGTTACCAGATGATCCGGCAATTCCATTCCTAGGTGTATGCCCATACGAAAACATGAATGTTCATAGTAGCATTATTTGTAATAGTCAAAAAGTAGACACAACCCAAATATCCATCAATTGATGAATGGGTAAGTAAAATGTGGTACATCAGTACAATGGAATAATATCCAGCTGTTCAAAGAAATGACATTCTGAGATATGCTACAGCATGGATGAACATTAACATTATGCTACTGTATGATTCCACTTATACCAAATGTCCAGAACAGGTAAATCTATAGAGGAAAAGAAGTAAATTAGTAGTTGCCTCAGTTGAGTGGGATGGAGATAGATGAGAGAATTTTGGAAGATCACTAATAGGGACAGAATTTCTTTGGCGGGTAATGAAAATATTCTAAACTTGATTATGGTAATGGATGCAAAACTCTGGGAATACCCTAAAGGCCACTGAATTGTTCACTTTAAATGAGTGTATTGTATGGTATGTGAATTATATCCAGTAAAGCTGTTTAAAAATTATGGCTCTGTGATAGCAACAAAGGAGAGTCATCTTGGACATAATGATATGGCAATAACAGTCCCTCTTTCCTCCACTATTCACATTTTTCATTAAATAAGCAAATTAATTTGCTTTGTAGATGATTCTATCTAGACAGAAAATTACTTTGAGAAAAATTATCTTGAAGGCTCTAAAAACTCTCATAATGATATGGGACAACATGATGTTCATGTTTCTGCAGCACTTGATCAACCAAAGTTGAAAGCCCACCTTGCTACTCTATACTATTTATTCTCTTCTTATGGAATTTTCAGAGCAGGAACAGTTCACAGCCAGTTCTGTTAGAAAACAAGCCAAGGGAACTGAAGAACTTACATTAAATCTTGCAGTAACAGACAGGGAGAAAAGTATATCTTAGCAGCAGTCAAAGTTTTCCTTATGAATTATGTGAATCCATAAATCCAAATCCATTTTGATGACCCTCCCATTAGAGAGACATAATCACTGCTGCAAACTGTCAGAAGGAGCTGTTTTATTGTGTCATTGAACTCTAGGCTCTCTGCTGTTTTTTCTGTGGTTATAGCAGATGTCCTGATCTTGACAGCTTCTTTCACTCCACAGGACCTGTTAACTAACAAGAACTAATGAAGTACAATGTGTAGGGAAGTGGAAGAAAATATTGATGTTGGCTGGAAACATGGCTGTTCAGATACTTTAATTTGCATTTGTTGTTCCAAACACTCTCATGAAGTCATTCACTAAAACCCGAAGAAAGTCTCTTTTAAAATCTTCCCACTCTCATTTTTAAGCTTCAGGTTTTTGAAGGCCTGATACAGATATCAAGGGGCAAAGACTGCAAACTGTTTGTCACTTATGAGATTTTTAAAATCTGAATCATGGCAAATGATGGACCTGCAGCAGGGCAAGAGAGTGTTTGCTTCTTGATTTGCCCATTGCCATAATCCAGAGTAGCTGAGTGTACCAGTGTTTTTACCCATGCCTGGTCCACATCCCTCATTTCTATCCTCTGCAACTGCCTCCACCAGGGAAATAGTACATCAATTCAAGGTTTATTAATTTTAACAGTAGTCTAATCGAAACTGCAGAGGGAAAAATAAAATATCCAATCACCCTCATTTAATAAATCTGAATGGATACTAAATCATTAAAATAACTAAGTTTCATTATCATTCTCTAAAGGTAGACTTTTTCATAGAAATTTGATTACTTTAGCAGTTTTTAAAGTTAAGGAATAAATCTGAAGAAATTTTACCACTATAAAAAACTGAATTTACCTTTTAGTGGTTTAAAATGGCAACAAATACTGATACTAGTAATTTCATATAAATAAACCCATCTACAAGGAGATTTGTAATAGCTCATTTAGACAATCAACAATCACATAAAATCCATAATTTCACATTTGATGAAACATTCACAAATTTATACTTACATTCCTGGCAAAATTTTATAAATTGAAATAGACTTGGCTCCTAGATTCCATAAAGCTAGATGGCAGTAAACAAAGGTTAAATACATTGTGGCAGATTTGCACAGTCCACCCATTCCCTTATTCTCCAAATGTGTATCCACCATCCTCCCACCCCAGTCCACCCCCTACTTTTGCTTCTCAGGACCTCTTGTCCCTAGACACAATGCCATTTAATGTTTTCACAATTGTTCCTTCTCCACCTGGAATTCCATCTCTCCTTGGTTTTTGTCCATTGGTAAATGGTTTATTTTTCAAACTTGAGTTATGTGAGATCTTCTCTTTCCCATATCCTTCTGCAAGATAAGCACCCCCTCCTCTGTTCCACCTATGTATATGATTCTCTTCTGGCAGTAAGTACACTAGGCTAGAATCACTTATTTGTGTGTGCTAGAGAACTCCTGGAGAGATGGATTTATACTATTTGATTCCCAGCACCTAGATCAGGGCTTGGCATAGAATAGGCACTAAATGCCTGCCAGTTTTACTTAATTGAACCTAATCAGCACAAACTGAAGAAGAAGAAAGTCTCCTAGTTCTTTTGTGAATGGAGTCCCCTAAATTCCTGAAGTTATACAATGTGGTGGCTCTGGGTGAACCATCTTCTAAAGAAAGCATGGTTTAGGAGATAGATACATGAACGCATTCAGACAAAATATATATGTATATTAATAAAACTGCCTTAATGATATCATAATCAATGCAATCTATGTCCAAGGAATATTTTATATAAATGATATTCATACATATACTGGCAGGTAGATGCTAAAAGAAGAAATCTACTTCTTGGAAATTTGTGTAAGTACCGCAATTTGAAGATATTGTTCAGGCACCAGAGTGGCAAACACAGGAAGATGGTTAGACATGAAAGGATCCTAAAATAAAGCTATAAATTAGAGGAGGTAATGCAAGGACTTGTATAATAAGAGCTTTCATAGCATCTGGTTCTTGACGAACATAAAGTTTGGCCCAAATTCTTTAAAATTAAAGTCTTAACATAAATTTTCATATAATTAACATTTTATGGAAGGTTTCAGGAATTCACTAAAGAATGTCTATATTCATAAATTGTACACATTTTAAAAAGTCAACTACAAATAGCACATATAAAACGCATTCTAGGAGGTTTAATAATTTACAAAATACCAGATAAATCATGACGTTTTGTGTGTCAATTTAACCATAAGTAACTGTGTAATTTGTGTTGTTTATATATATTTTTAAGCATCTATGTATATATGCACACATATGTGTGTGAGTCTGCTTGTAATGGTGCATTAGATTATTGTAATTTTTTATAAGTTTATGAGTGCTATATAAATTTTAGAAAATGTTGAGGTAAACAGGTTGTAATGGATAAGAAAAGGTTGAATAGCTATTTTTCCTTCAAGCTGTGAAACAACATTTTTGATTCTATCAGAAATTTTCAAACCACATATACTGATGTTTACAAGTGGGATTCATATATGTGTGTTATGTGTCTACATATATTAGTATATATAATGCTACAAATATATTGCACTTAGCCTAGAAGGCAAGCCTGCCTGACTTTAGGAAAAGAAGCCTCAGCATTTACTGTATATTCCTACATCCTTCTACTCACAGCCATCACAAAGCAAGAAAGTTTTGGCAAAGATATTCTCTGCATTTCCTGGAAAAGTAATTTTGGAATGCACCATTTAAATAATCAAGTCTCCAGCATTACCTGGATGGCAAAGATCTGCACAATCACACATAAAAGTAAAACACCAAAGCAGAATGTATTTAAAAACCATACTTTGAACAACCTTGCAAGTACCAAGGCTGAAGGCTTTGCAATTACTCTGTTGGCTCTGACAGCAGGTAGAAAACAGCAATATTAGATATAAGAAAGAATAAGATGCAGACTCAGAACCATGCATGAAGAATCAAAATGAAGAAAGGATCCAGAATGACTGGGGAGACAGACTCTATCCCAGTGAAGAGGCCTTAGCAGTTCACGGCAAAGCACACTCAAGTAAGAGGTAACATTTACTAAACACTTCTCATGCCAGGCACTGTGCTAAATGCTCTATAGGTTTATCTTGAGTAACCTTCAAAATAACCTGAAGAGGTACATAGTAAATAACACCTATGGTATGGCTGAGGAATGAGAGACACAGAGAGATTAGATATCACATTCTTAATAACAAAACTAGGTCAAGATTCATGTCTGTCTGATTCAAAACTCAGTGATCTTGAACATCTCACTTTATTTTTTATATACAAACACACACAAACACAAACACACATACTTAGCAATCAGTGCTTCTTTAATTTCAAGGGGAAGAACTTGCATACAGTACAACATTCTGACATTTACATTTGCCCTCTCTGATTTTGTAAGAGCAAATAACAATAACCTTCAAAATGACCTAAAAAGGCATTATTTAGGTTTTGATGTCACTCTTTAATAGGCACATTACAGAACATACCTACAATCAGAATGTCCTGGTTAATGCTGCTGCTTAAACAGCCTAAGGGAAATATTTTTATGTAGACTGTGTGACACATATACCATATACCATATGGCCATATACCATAAGTTAAGTTATTCCAATTTCATAGTCAATGTCTGCGCCTGAGGCATTGGCTTTGGAAGTATAATTTTCCTTCAAGGTTTCTATAATTCTAAATTTTACTATTTAGGTAATATGCTAAACTGTCCACTTCTGAGTCATTGTTCTACCACCACTTTTCAGGTGCAGTTCAACACGTTGTGATGATGGGAAGGTTAGTGGGAGCAATCTAAGAAGCAGACTGCCTTGACATCTTGGATCACACATCAATGTCAGGGCTACAGGACAGTGCACCTCCACCAGCTTCCAGAAGTTCAGGAAGGTAGTGAACCTCCACTTTTTCCCAGCCCATGGCTTTCTCCACACAAGATCAAGGAAAAGTGGGTATGCAATGACATGATTAATTAACCAAACCAGAGTCATCTAGAGATGCAGAGTTGTGTAGTGCACTTGAAAATCTTAAAATCTCACAGGCTCAAATTAACGTTTAATATCTTAGATATTTCTTCCACTACAAGATATCATTCATTGCTTCTGAATTCTATCCCAGTCCTTCCGCCAAGGTGGAGCAAACTAGGCCACGTGTCGGCCGATCTCAAATTAATCTCTCCCTAATTCCCACACGTGTATTTCATTATGAAACAATTTAGTGTGAGTCATATTATCAGGGAAATAGGAAATGGAGTGTGTGCAGTACAAGCTGGACTGAGACCTTGAACTCTGCTTCCTAACAGGCCCACCTGTTCTTGCTACTGTTGCTCATGTGATTAAAAGAATACATTTCATTCTCTCTAACAAGCTCCCACTTTCTCCCCAAGTCTGAGCAGCTGTTTAAGTGCCTCCAGAACTTATTATCGTGACTCCTTCCATGTTGACCATCTCACTGTAATTCTTCTGTGACTTAGCCCCCAATTCACGATTCATACCACCCACTTGACATTTTCTCATTACATGTGTCATTTTAAAATTATTGTCTG